>PVJD01008563.1:0-71356 GCA_004026545.1 Mormoops blainvillei
CTACAGTGATGTTTCTAATTCCAAGCACTTTTTAACAAAGAACAATTCAATAAAGACCTGCATTGTGAATTAATAAACAAAATGCCTCAAGAAAAATTAAAACCACAACTAAATAAACTTAGCAAGGATAAATCATTTTAAACAACTTTCTGTACAAAACAAGCAATGAGCAACAGGCATCACAACCTGTTCATTTTTAAATAGGAACGATTTAAAGGATACAGGCCAACATGAAAGCGACAAATAAAAAGGAAATCGCATAAAGGAAAAGGGAAAAGTATTACGGACATACAAAACTTCTCTAAAGGCACATGCAGTAGGAACAAACTTCACTAATGAACTCTAAAGCCATAGTCACATAGAGACAAAAAGGATACACTGGAAATCTTCACGAGGTAAACTCTGCCCTAAGGGAAGTTAATTGTAAATTCAAGGGGAACTACTGCCCCTGACTTTTGAACAAGTCTCTGCTTAGTCCTGATCACCCTATTTGTACATGACATTGTCCCCACAGCTAGGATGCTGTCCTCTCTACTTCTTTTTTCCCGAGTGCAGAGTGAAATTCGATTTTTCTCACAAAGTCCTTCCTTGTACACTTACAAAAAGATATGTTCCTCCAACTCCTGGCCAAAACAAAGCAGAGAAAGGAAGGAGGTGGCTGATTACAGGGTCTGCTCCAGGGCCTCGGTCCATCCCAGCCACAGCGACAGTGGCTACGACATAGGCCTGGAAGCAACACTGACCAGCAACCACATTAAAGATGTCATCGTTCTCTAGATCTGCCTGCCAGCGCTTCTGCCCTGAGAAAAGACCAGCAGAAGGACCGAGCTGTGCAGAAGCAGCGCAGGAAGGTCCCAGAGCTCTGACTGCATCAGGATGATCAACACGAAGCGTGAACGCCACTGGTTTCACAATCTATTTTATTATCCTTCCTTTCTAAGCTTCTTGGTCAAAATTCTGTTCGTGTCCAAGCTGGGCTCACTCAAAGATACAGAGATACTGATACAGTATTTTTATTGAATGATCAAGGTCTTCTACTTACGTGTTCATCAAAATTATATTCCAAAAGGGGGAACAATCTTCGTAATAAAACGTCAGCTTGGCTAAATGCACACACTAAAAGCTCTCACTCTGCTGGGGAACGACGGGCCAACAACCACAGTTTTATAAACTGCTCGTTTATGCTAGGACCCCACGGGACTATGGGTCTACTGGAGAAGTACATAATCTCAGCTTTACATCAACTTTTTGAACCCTGTGAACCTCACCTCATGGATCCTGGCAATTCCACAAAGCAGGGTTACTTCTCCCGGAAACTTATCTAGGCCTTGCTTGAAAAGGTTTAAAGCAGTCACAGGTTGGTCCAATGAGATGTAAACCTAAAACCAAGATACGTTTCAGTAAAAGAACTGGTTCTTTAAATAATACAGTATCTGTTATGACAAGTTTAAATTAATTGCTTAGTAACAAAGTATCTCCTAGATATTATAGTAAAACACTGTGTAGGATTAACTTCCAATAATGATATTATGTTTCATTTCCACATGTTGTATATGAATTATTACTATTGTCACAGGCATTGAGCAGGAGCTAGACAAGGATCAAGGGAAAACCTTTTTAGGATAGAACAGACATGAGTGTGTCTACAGGTTGGCATACACACAGAAAATCAATGGTGAGACTCAAGATGAAGATACAGGAGAAAGAAGGGGTGATCTGAGAAAGAAGGGATGATCTGAGAAAGAGCAGCAGTGGGGAGCCAATAGGGAGCATGGTTTTAGAAAAGGACCCTCAGAAATAGAGGGGAAACAGGTTTGTGAGGTGTGGGGTCAGGGCGTGACAGAGTTAGCACTTGATGGTTTCTAGCCACTTAATTGGCAATCAGGACGTTAGCATGAATAACCCATGCACTTAAGAGGAATCTCTAAAACAGAGGATTGTTTTATGTATAGAAATGTAAGATTATGACTTTTTTGTCTTCGCGATCATGGATCCTCTATTTCTTCCGACACAGCTAGCTTGTGCTTTGAAGAAGGCCCGAACAGATACACAGAAAACCATTTACAGTGTTTATTGCCGACGTATGAGTTTAGAGGCATAAGTATGGATGAAAATTTTTCAACTTTTACCTTATATGTTTCTAAACTACTTTTCAAGATACAATAAATAATGTAAGTTAATATGCTAAAATATTTAATAATTATTTTTAAATTAACCATCTAAAATTTTAAGAAATACTGCTGTTCCTATAATCTGCTGATCTCTATTACATATCATTCCTTCATATATGAAAGAAAATAAGTGAATTTTACCTCTATGCACTCTATAGTGGATTTAAACAAATTAATTTATGAAAAAATAAGTAAAACTAGGTATTTAGCAATAGTTAAAATTAAGAGCACATTTCTAAACCATGTGGCAAGAGATTTTCACATAGTGTGACCTGAATTTTAATTTCAAGCTGTCAAATAAGCTTAAGACCACTGTGATTCTTGGAAATATTTTTAAGAATTTAAGTTTAACACATAATGTATAGCAGATTTAGACACCAGATAATTTCAAACATTTTTGGAAACCACTGTACACATCCTAAGATTCGCACGCTAAGTTGATACAGCACTGCGTTAGCTTTGTTTCCTTTTAGTATGCTAATTTTTAATGCCCTATTTGGGCAGCAGTAGCACTTCCTTTTATATCTCATCTTCTTTTCGACTCCTTTACCACACTTTTTAATTGAAAAAATTCTTAGAGATACAGCAAGATGATGTCATAACCACCACTTCATCAAACTTCATCTTTTAAAGTAGCCTTGGTGAGGGTCAAGAAGTAACTCTGTCCGAATACTGACAATTCGAGGTGTCCCCTCACTTCTCCTGTGGTTGTGGCTGGCACTCTGAGGCAGTGAGTAGGCTCTAGAATAACCGGTCCTGGGTCTGGACGCTGGCCCCAGACAGCCAAGCGACCCTGAAATCGTACTTACCCTCCTTACCTTTCCTTTCCCTCAGAGAACAAAAGAAACATTGAAGCCGACCTTGTGGGGCTGCTATAGGGGTTACACGGCACATGGAACAGACCTGACACTTTATACTGAGCAGGTGGTCCATAAAGGGGGAATATTGTTTTTGTTATTATGGTAGAGCCAAGAAATAAAGGACCTATTGTAAGAACAATCCTGTCCTGTACGGTCTGCTTCGGTGGAAACGGTGTGTTGTAAAAACCACTGTCGTCCACCTAAGTCTCTGTGGGGCCTATTACCCATGGGGATGGGAAGCCCGTGGTATTTTCTTCAGCTCCAACGCCTAATCTTTCAAAGGCATTTTCTTATTTTTTCATGGCAATCAATTTCTCCTGAAACAGTTATTCTTCAAATGGTCTCATATTTTCCCTTGCTAAAACGAAAAGTAAGTTAAGTTTGAACACACTCACTTGCCAAAATATTCCTGAAGAAACTGGTAACTCCCCCCATACATTTAAACAGTTATTCTGAGAAGACAGATTTCACTCAGACTAAGAATACTTACTTTTGCCAAGTAGAGAAATGTATCTATCATTTCCTGCTGTTTCAGGGCTGATTTAAACTGTTTTTCTGCTTCACGATACATTCCTAACCTAAGAATAGCCATTTAAAAAATTAGGCATTCATCTTCAAAATAAATAATATAGCATTTATTCACACCCTGAGGATATGAATAGAGACAAATTATAAGCATAAGCATGTACTAAAGGAGGTAATGCCCTACACACATATTAATATTAACATGTAGTTTATATAGTTCAGCAAAAAGCTGCCTATTTCCCATATTCACTATCTCACCCTCAACTGCCGTGTAAAGACTTTGTTGGCAGTCTGGTCACAGCAGGACTGACAGCTGCTGGTGAGCCAGGGCACACCGGCTCACCACCCAAAGAGCTTATGGTCAGCAGGACGCATGGCAAGTGACCTGAATAAATGCTAGAGTCTCTGTTTTACTGGAAGAACTAAAGGATGGCATTTCTTGGAAAACATCCTTTGCTCTGAGACACAAATCTCGTTTTTAAAGCCATTCTTACACATTTTTTGATGTAAGTAGTGATTGCCACTTGAGTATATAGCTATACCATTTCATTATTCTAGAAACATTTTCTTTTCCTTTTTCAGTATCTGATACTGATTGTCCTCATCTACAAATGAGGGATTTGTTCCTTGCCTAACTATAGCTGTCCTGATGTCCCCAACCAGCCCTTCTGTCCAGGGAACATGGTGTTCCACTAAATCAATCATTAAAGCACATTTCATCCTGTCCTTAATAGATCTGTCAGGCTTTCTTAGAACTAATCATCTGCGGCCATCTAAGAGCTACTTATGCACTTTAATATTGCTTTTATTTTGTGAAATAAAGTCAGGACAATACACAGTATGTTCCACTGTGCTATTTTCTTTTAAAGGCTTGAAAAAACAGCTTTGATCTTCTTTGCTAACCTCAGCCTCAAGCATTGGTGTGGCTATATCCCCTAATGGCTGTTGAAAGGCATAGGATTAAAGGGGGTAAAAGTGGCCCCCCAAAACTGTCCTAAAATGATATGGCAGACGTCCCCACCTCTTCAAAGGTCTCACAATTTTTACAAGGAGTGTTTATAAAACTTTATCAAAGAGCTCTAAAAGTTCTGGAAAACAGCACATTTATATACATAACTTCAATTAAACATGTGAGTCCAGAACACGTGCCTGAAGCTCATCACTGACTGCCAGACACCTCATATCCCATGAGCAAAAGTAAATTTTTATCTAGCAAGTTGTCTCTTTCCCAAAATGATTTAAAAGGGATTAAAACAAAAAGATACACAGAACAAGAATATAAAAACAGAAATTGATTTTTTAAAAAACAATGGAGATGGATGGATAAACACATTTTTTAAAAAGCAATCAGAGCTATTAAGCTACCCAGAAACCAAAGAAAAAGAAGAAGGGATGGGTCATATGTCTTTTATTACTACATCCTCAAGAGATAGTTTCTTCTAGTACCATCAAAAAGGAATTTACCACATGGGTTCTTGTGCAAAGGAAACAGAGTGGGCCATGTTTAAAAAGACAGTATAATGAAAACATCAGTCAAGTTCATGAACACAGAGTCAGAGTCCGGAGATAATCCCTACCAACTGCGAAATTTTTCTCTGCAATTTAATTTAATTCAATAAACATCATGAAACACCAACTGCATACACATTTCATGATGGTAAGGAGAGACAAAAATGACGTTAACAACCATGTCCTGAAGGCACCAATGAAGACTGAAGTAAAACATGCTCACGAATAAATGTGATGTTATGACAATGAGAACAAAAGTGCTTTGAGAGCACAGAGGAGGAGTGAACCAACAGTCTCAGGGAGGAAGTGACAGACAGTATTTTGACACATAGGGCGAGGTGAGGGTGAGGGGACACTTCAGACAGGAGCAAACTGCCAGAATGACTGCACAGGCAGGCGAGTACACAGCGCGTTCGGGGAATGCCAAGTTGTTCTGATCTCACCGAAAAGGAGGACACAATAAGGAAGGGGGCAGTGAGAGATACGGGCAACCATGCAGACTGAGACAAGATCGTGGATGCCCCACCTAAAATACGGACTTCATTTCAAGGGTAATGAAAATTAACCGAAGAATCCAACAAGAACTGTTTTCTTCACAACACTTACCAGACAGTGTATATAGGAAGGACTGATCGGGGCAAAAAAGAAAAAACAGCAGCAGAAAATTCAAATAAGAAGCTAATATAACAACTGTACAAATGACACTAAGTGGCAGAATGAGGGCAAGGATTGGGACTGCGTAGTGAGCGAGCAACTGCTATCGCAGGGGCAAAGAGCAGAAGTCAGTTCGCAGCTACCGCGCCTGGTAATCCGTCCTTGAACTCTTAGGCTGCTGATTAAACATTTTACTGAGTGTGTGAGTGAATGAATAAATGAATAATACCTCTATAACAAAGATGAGAAGCTATTAAGAAATAGAGAAGAATGATAATATGACAAAATATACTCATTTAAACGTCATCCTGTATGGATGGCAGAAGGAATCTGGGTTGTGCTGATCCTTAATTATTAAAGATTTCTGAAGGTCTTGCTTAGAAGCTCACAATTTCAAGCTTGTCTCTGGAAATTATATTCATAGGAGCTTAATGTTAATAATGGTCTAAAATTACCTTTTAGTAGAAAACACTTCCTCAATCTAACAGTAGGAAAAAAATAGAGCTCTATATGCAATACCTAATTAAAAAGTAGTCTTAATTTCAGCAGTAAAAGAAAAAGCATCCCTTTGGTTTGATTTATATATTTCCTTTTCCCCACAAAATTTGCCTGAAAACTAAAATTTATAAATATTGAAGAATGCTCACAGTTACCGGTCTACCTTATCTTTGAATAATAAAAGACATTTATCATTGTAAAATATAATTTTTCCATTTGTCTCTACTTTTCCAACGCTCCAAGTGCATTTCAATAACAAGCAACAAGTTTCAGATCTTATTTACTAGTTGTGGTATAATATTCATAAACTTAACTACGACTTCCCTGATCTCTCCATTAATTTGCTTTGAAATTGTATTTAAACAGTAAATGAATTAATGAAAGAATATTCAGGCCCTAGAGAACCACTATGGAATGGTGCAAGTAGTAAGAGAACGAGCATCAACATGCTGAGCTCAGATTCTTGTTCTGCCGCCTACTAGCCACATGCATTTGGGCGAGCCACTCTACCTTTCCGAGGCTTGGTTTTTCTCACCTGGACAGGCGCTGATAATAGCAACTACCTCCGAGGTGCTGTGAGATTTGGTGAGATAACTGTAAAGTGCTTCACGGATGTGAGGCAACAGTGGAAATAAAAAAGCGAACAAAGACGTGTGTGGAGTGGGAACCAACAGGCTCAGTTGCAGTCCCAGGTCTGTTACCAACAGGTTTCTGATGGAAATTACAGCCTTTCTCTGGCCTCAGCTTCCGCATCCGTAACGGGCCGTTGGAACTGATGGTCTCAAAGTTTCCCCTTCCCAGCTCTAAAATTTTATTATTCTAAAGGTGTTAGTGCGTTTTGCCACCATGTGATTGCTAAGAAAATGCTTTTCCAAGTAAGCCGAAGACACAGCTTTCATTTCTTCACAAGAAAACCTATCCTCTACCCCCTCAAAAAGGATCAGATTTGAGACTCTAAAATATGTTGCCCCTTCTAAGCCCTTCACAAATGATCCAAATTTTACCTGTAGTAACATTTTCCAATCTGCACTTTCCACCACCAGTCCTTGTACTGAGAATGCTCTGTGGAAAGGGCCGCCAGGTCCAATGCCTTTGAAAACAAGTCATTTTAGGTTAGGATTTTCTCTTCCAACAATAAACAGAAACAGCAAATAATACAATAAACCACGTAATTAGAATCAATCAAAACATGCATTAGAAATCAGACAGCAGCTCAAGTTGCTCCTGTTTCCAGATGGCCCCACCAATTTTCCCTAAATAATCAGTTCCAGACCAGAGGGCTGACAGCAGATGAGAAGTAAACACTGATTAAAGGGAAGCAGAGGTACAATATATTTGAATACAATTTTAATATACAAGGCACAAAACTGACATTTTAAAACCCCTAAATTTTTACCCTCTCCCCACCATTTATCAACTATCTAATGACTAAAATGCCTCCAAACTCAGTGGCAGACAAGGCTTTGGTGTGTTAGCCTGGTCCAATTAGGGGCCCCACTGTAACCAGAGATGGAGAGAAATAGAAAAAGATCAAGAAAGCAGGTAGAAAGAGGTCTGGAAAACAGGACCATGCAGAGGCTGGGGTACTGTGGTAACTGCCATCTTCAAAACCCTTCATTCCATTATTCTGATGTCACCTCACATTCCAGTAACTCTAAGGGCCAGACTTTTCTTTGCTGCAGACTGAAAAAAAATCTCCTTAATTGCTTTCATATTTTACATGTGTTTATCCCATCTCTCCCATGTCTTCTAGTTTATTTGTTCCATCTAGTGTTTATTCATGATCCAACAAGAAATTACTAAATAGGAATTAGAATTTTATACAGAAGAAGCGGAAACCATTTGGACAAGAGAAAAACACATCAATTTTTACATATATTTGAAGCTCAGAGAAATTTGATGTAAAGATTTGATGAATGAAAGCTCATATAAAGATCTGCTGAATAAAAACTCAAGTTATTAGTTAAAAGAGAATTCTGATTTTTAAAATAATACTATTCTTTCTCTCAAGGTTGAAAAACTCTTATTCTTTAGACAGCGTTGGTATCATCGTGATAGCCAACAATTCAGTTAAAGTAACTCTTAGATTTTCAGTTCTGTTATCTCAGAACGGATCCCGTATTATTGTCCACTTCTTAATATTAACTATTTTCTGAAACAAATGCCAGAAACATTCTTTGGATCTCATACTGCAAAACTAATAGCATTTCTTTGTGTTCCCTATCTTCTCTTGCTCCAAGGGAGGCTCCCAAATATGCAAACTATTTATTTAAAAAATGGTGTCACCATGCTGGGGTTCTAAGAGACTTGAAAAATCAACACCTGTACTTGAAAGCTATGGAAATTTGAAAACAAGACATATACAACTATCATATGCTTAGAAATTTGGTGGCCACCCGAAGCAACCAGTATGAAAGCACCTCTGATTTCTTTAGCAACAGAATTCTTATTTTTCTTTTTCCAGCTAAGTTTCAAAACATACAAAAGGTATTAGAAAATGCATACTTTCTGTTCATTATCTAAATTCAACTTCCGTTCAGAAAATAACATTTGTGGGAAAATCTGAAGTGACATTTTAATGGAACGATCTGATCCATAAGAGAATGACAGCGTAGCAGGCCCTCGCCAGTGGGAAATAGAGATAGGACTTTTGTCCCATTCAGTTTTTGCAGCACATGTCACAGGGCCAGTGCAGAGGCGCTCGGTAAGCACTTGTTCAAAGAATAACCCAATCAAATAACAAATCAGTAAATAAACTAACGGATAAAAAAGAGAAGAGAAGAACCAACAATTGGTGCTTTTTACTAAATAGAAACAAAACAAATTGTTTAATTGTAAGTTCTATAAGATAGTGTGTATGTGTGGGGGTAAGCAGATGAAGATAACAAGCAGGATATGATTACCAGCACTTTATTTTATTATTGCTCCTCGCTTATAGCTAAATGTATAAATGAAGACTTGCTATGACATCATTATTGAAAACTGGGGGGGTGAGAGGATGAAGTAAAATTAGATGTAATCTCCATTTGTGCCGTCAGGCGTAACTTTTTTATTCATTGTTGTGATCCAAGCTGCTGGCACAATGGATGCATTCAATGGAAATTTGTAGAATTAATACATCTAAGTTGCTAATACTATTATTTTCATTTTTAGGTAACACCTTATAGACTCAGGCATAAATATATCTTTTTAGAGTTGTAATTCTATTTACAATTCTAAATAGTATACCTAGCTTAGCATTATAAAATAAACACTTTACATGTTTCTGCCTAGTTTTTATTATTATGATTTTTAATGGTTGCATAAAATTTCATTGTGCAATTTATTATAACTTCCTAAACTCATCTTCTGTCAGTGAACTTTTAGGTTACTTCTCAGTAACCTAAAACTACTAACACTATAATGAACATCTTTGCAAATATGGCACCTCACTTTTTAGGAAATTTTGTGAGAAGTGAAAATACAGAAAAACATTGAATATCTTTTTTTAAAGACTTTATTTATTTATTTCTAGAGGGGAAAGGAGGGCGGAACAGAGGGAGAGAAACATCAATGTGTGGCTGCCTTTTGAGCGCCCCCTACTGGGGGCCTGGCCCTCAACCCAGGCACACATGCCCTGACCGAAACGGCAACCCTTTGGTTCACAAGCCAGCACTAAATCCACTGAGCCACACCGGCCAGCACAAAAAAGCTGAGTATCTTCATAGCTACCTGCTATGTATTATCATGTTGTTTTCCAAATTATTATACCATTTAAAATATCATCTAGAATATATAACAATTTATTCCATTTCCCCCCCAGCATTTTTTCAAATTTCATAAATGTAAAATTGCAGGTCCAAAATGTCTTTAATTTACATTTTTGTTGTTAGTGAGAAAGTACATCTCTAATGTACCTGTGTACCGGCATCTTCTCTAATGTTGATCGCTCGTTATTTGGATCATTTCCATTCCCATAAAAAGTTTTCTAACAAATTAACATAAGCTCTTTTATTTTTAGCAAACAGTACTATTTTTCAATCATGTGTGAGGTACATATCTCACCCTTCACTGGTCATTTCTCTTTCGGTTTGCTGCCTGTCCGCTACATAGAGGTATCTGTGAATCGGCAGGTTGTTTTCCTTCGTGATGGCTTTGTAAATCCAACCAAATCTCTGAAATATTCTATTGTTTGCTAGTTTACAGTTTTTAAAGTCTTCATGGACCAAATGTCCAAAAGAAGTCCTCGATCTAATTTTCTGAACAGTGTTGTTTAATAAAGTATATGAACCTATTTCAAAGAGTCAAAAATTGTATTCAGTGTTGCTTCTTTCTAGTGCATTAAGGCTCTTTCTTGGCTCTTAAGAATAAAACTATAACACTTACAAGCCGTGACTCCAGTTCTCAACATTTTGTATCACTTCCTTTTACTAAGATAAATTTGAGAATCATTTTTGTTGTGCCTTTTCTCTTATTTCGTTGATTGCTGTCACTGAGCCAGGGGATACACCTGCTCTGCTTTGTCCGTTTGTTATACAGAGCTCTGGCCTCCAGGTTTACGTTCCGACACTAGAAGGTCGAGCATTATAGCCTCCTCTCAATCATTGGTTTCCATACTATATTCTAAGCAGCAGTTCCCAATCCTGGTTGAAAGCTTGCACTGTCTGTGGAGATTTTTTGACAACACATTTACCAGACTGGAATTCTGATTCAAGAAGTCAAGCGTAGGTCCAGAAATTCATTCTTTTAAAATTCCCCGGGTAATTCAGAAACAGCCTGATTTAGGAACCAGCCAATTGTCCTAGGATGTGAGGGGCCTGAGCTCACGGGGAGGGGGGCAGGGAGTCAGGGGAGGGAGGATCAAGGGGGAGGCCCAAACTGGGTGTGTTGTTAGTCTGCAACTTCTGGTCTAGTTCAAGCAGCTCCACTTCTGTCTGTTTATATATTAGGGTCTGGATAAGATCTCATTTTTTAAAAACGGGTTTTCTGCTTAAATAAAACATTTTAAAGTCATTGCTCTATTAAGACCAAATTGTTAAAAATCAGTATAGACAAAGAACTGTGGAAGCATTCTATAATACTTACATAATATGTAAAGGTTAAAGTCTGCTATTAGACTATAAATTCAGTTATGGCAGAAAATAAATCCTTTTTTGCAATCTAGTTCATATTCCTCAACATTATGTAAATGCCAAGGTGTGGAATGACATCCTCAAGATGAATTTATTAATAAAGACATCATCACTGTGACTGACCTCCAAACAGCCCTTGACCTGCCTACGGTCTAAAGGCGTTGCTGACCACCCTTCCTGCGCACAGACCTCGCTCCAGCCACACGGGCCTCATTACTGTTCCTTAAACAACCCAGTCGTGCACGTCTACTCGGGGCTTTTGCAGTTAAAGTTCTCTCTGTCTCGTATGATCTTCCTCCACATAATTTATAGGCCTCACCCCCCTTCATTCAGGTCCCTCTCTCAATGGTTTCTCAGAGCGGACATCGCTGACTACTTCCCACCCCATCCAAAACAGCACCTTCCCCCATGTCACTATCTATTCTTACCTGTTTTCCTGCACTTTTGTTTTCCAATTGCTTATTGTCCCTTGACATTTTATATATTTTTAAATTTGTTAACTGTCTCTCTTCTTTACCAAATCAGAATTATAACCACCAAATGGGCAGAGATTTTGTCTGCTGGCTTCATCCTGTAATCTCAGGGCCTAGAACAGTGCCTGGTACCCTGTAGTGGCCCAAAACACACTACATGAAAGAATAAACGTCTCTTCAATAAATGAAGTAATCTTCAGAAAGTCAAGATACAGCTTTATGATGCTCTAGTAGCTATAGATACATTTATATCTATAACTACTTTTTTATGAAATGAAATGGTATTTGAAGTTTCTTTTAAATGTCAGTATGATGATGTGATTTTATCTGTCACACTGAAAGCCTCTGACCAGCTTTACACTAAGCGACAATGGCAGGTACTGACTTTTATTTAGAGAATCGTGCCTGGCTTTTCAGTTGCCCCAACTCTAGTTTCCTCTTTTCCCTCGCAAGCCTGTCCACTAACGCCTCCTCATAGGTAACTCCCATATTCTGTCTACCTGGCCTGGGCTCTCACCTACGCTTTTGTGCCACGACCTCCAATACTTGCAGTGGCATCTCTGCTTGGAGAGCCTTTCACAACGTCAAACTCGAGATGCCTTCAAGGGAATTATTCAGCTTCTTCACAAACTGACTTCCTTCCTCAATCATCCTATTTCTGTTAGTAAAACCATTCTTCTCATAGCACCTTTAGAAGGTAGATCTGACCTGAGCCTTTCCTTTGCCCTCCATATCAAACTCACTATCATGTCCTGATACTTGCTTCATTAAAATGTCTCTTGGGCGCTTCCATTTTTCAGGATGTGGCCTATGTACTTCTCACTCCATGTCCTGACCATGTTTCTACCCTTTCTTTACATTTATTTTCCTTCCTTTCCAAAAAACCCTGCCTATTGTATGGATCTCAAATTACTCGTTCTGATATCTTCCTTATTTTTCCCTTTGCCACTTGGTAACAATTTCACAGTTTGGCAATTACCTCTTTGTTTCATTATGTCAATTGCCATTTCCTCTGCTAGACTGCATGGTTTGTAGATGCAGAAAAATATTGTATTTTTATTAGTTTTCTGTGTACATAGCACAGTGGTTGACATTTATTCTTTCATTCAATATTTTTTGGGCCCCAACAGTGTGCCAGGCACTGTTCTAGGCCCTGAGATGACACAATGAAGCCAGCAGAAAACAAAATTGAGGAAAATAATTTTATGTTCCTGAATACTTACTATATGAGTATAAAGCTGTTTTCCTGAGCTAATAGGAAAATGAGGGAAAACACTATCATTAGACACTGCAGAATTAACTATATTTGATTTAACAAAATTCATGAGCTTACTGCTCATTTGCATATTAGCATGTAAAAAAGAAAACAAATGGAGAAGTCATATGTATATAACCTTCGAATTCTCTGCAAAGAGGCTACCAAGATGACTGATTATTACTAAAGCTGGGTGATGGGTGATACAGGCCCATTTTTACCATTCTCTCTACTTTTACATGTTTGAAATTTTGTTTTTTTGTTTTCAGAGTTGTTTGATTTTTATTTGTTTTTCTTTTGGTTGCATATATGTTTGAAATTTCCTATCATAAAATGTTAATAGGGTAGAGGGGTTGCACTACAAAGCAGCCAGAACTAGATGTAGCAGTAAACCTATTTTAATATACTATACAGATTAAAGGAAAAAACAGACCAACAATGGTGACTACAGAAAATAAACTTTAACACAAGCACATGATGAAGTATTCTCAATTATCTATATTAGCCCTTTAATGGAGATTTACCTACATTATAGATCAGGCACAGTTCTTAGCACTTCTATATTTACACAAATTTTTCTACTACTAAAACTGACAGTGGATTTGAAAGTATTCGTAATTCTCCAATGTTTAATAATTCCACCTGTTTATAAGGTAAAAGAGGAAGGAAACAGAACATTTCAGAATCTAAATCCCAAAAGTCATAAAATTTAAAATAAAAGAAAATAGCATGAATTCAAAACTTACAGTCTTAACATCGTTTTCATGATGAAAGATATACTCAAACAAAGCCTACAAAGAAAAAAAAAGCAAAAATACATTAGATTTTGTTTTAACAAAAGCACACCATAATTATATCAAAACTCAAAGGTAGTTTTGACAACAGCTGGATTGAATCAGAGTAAGACGGTACTCTAAAGTGCATGGGATTTATAAATAACGGGTCTATCCGTCATTCGTCATAATCACCCATTTTAAAATATGGCTATGTACAACTAATTCCTGTTTTTACAGAATACAAACTAGAAAACTCAAATAACTGAACATTTTTTTCATATTATACAAACTATTTTAATAGAAGGGGGCAAAAGAAAAACTGATATTAGGATTGCCATAAAATAGATTCAACCAATTTTCTACACACTTTGCATACATTATACAGTGATTATGATATTAATAATGACACTTTAGACATAGGTAAATCTAGATATTCCTTCCAAAACAAAGTAGAGTTTGAGTATAAAGTGGGGTGTTTTTTGCTTATTATTTGGACGACTCTAATGTGCAACAAGGGCTGAGAACCATTATTTTAACCCTTCACCCAACTCATCTAGATAAATCAGCATTTACTGGGTTATCTGTTGGTAGTACTATGTCCATAATAACATTATTTACACTTATAAAGAGGCTAGCTCCCTGGAGATATCAAGGTCATTAACAGAGAAGACTTGGAAACAACTTAAAAAAAGAGGAGGGGGGGCCCTTGGCTATATCTGCGATGAAAAACCTGTTACAACATCTAAGACAGTGTCAGGGAGCCTCTGTAGACACCCTAAGCAATAGGCCAGTGTTAGAAATGGGTCCTGAGGAGTCAAGGCAATTTGGGAACCACAGATGGAAAGACCTGGCATTACTTCTACCACATACTAAAAAAGTGTAAAATTAGTTCAGTCTAAATCTAGTACAGAGGTCTGTCCTGGAAACATCGTAAATTAATTGAGGAAAATGCCTCCAATGACTGCACTCCTTGCTCAGAAAACAGCCCTGGTATCAACTAGCCATCCAGCCACTTCAAGTAAATGGTCCGAAAAGGTAAGGAACCAGGTATTCCATACGGATTGCTTGCAACACTCCAGTCTCACAAAGGAAAGAGAAATGAGAAAAGCTCTATGATTCTGCTCAATGAAATTGACTGGAGTGTTGTCAAACAAGAAACTAAGAAAACATCTTCAGTATTACTACAGTCTGATTCCCTTTCTGTCCACTAGCATTTCTTTTCCTGACTTAAACTTGAAGTCTGTATGGCTCTCATTCATTTTGGGTTTTCCTAGAGTGTTTGATACTTTGTAAACATGTTAAACACCATTAGAACTGAGATTAGAAATGAGCTCAGGACTCATGCACACGACTCCGAGAGATCACAGTTAAAATATTTAGCTAGGCTTAAACCAGTTTCCAGAAGCCAGGGGCTCCTAGTTCTGAATTATTCCACACTCACCTCCAGGTTTTTTTATATAGGAAAGGTCATTGACGTCTTTCTCTCTCTCTCTCTCCCCCACCTCCTACTCTCTCTCCTTCCCTCCCTCTCTCACTCTGTCTCTCTCTCTCACACACACACACACTCCCTCTTTAATTTAAAGGAGCATTTAATCTTTGAGTAGTTAGAATTACTAATATAGTTGGCTGGACACTGTCTGGCTTGAGTAATCCTTTTTCAGATGCCTGATTAATTACTAATTAGAAGGAATACATATTTTTTATCTTCTTTTTGACAACCCTAAAATCCTCGAGGGTAGAAAATTATTTTTCTGAGAATAGGCCACGCTGAAAAAGAAAAAAAGAATACACATACATACAGATGACCTCCTAAGCTTTACCCCCCGAAGCTGACGCAGTTATCTGCTTTCCTTACTGTAAACTACTGTTCTTTATAAGGAAAGAAAGAACTCCCTATGATAATGGTACACTGTATATACCTTATTTTTGATTGACTTTCCTTAACTCCAGACTAAGAAGAATTTTACATATTACAGAAATTAAAATATCCATTTCAATCAAAACATGGCCTTTCCTTCACAAATTCTTATCTACTTCCTACAGTGTTATTATAATAATACTTCTTTTTTTTAAGACCTTGTTTATTTATTTTTAGAGAGAGGGGAAGGGGGAGAGAGAAACATCAGCGTGTGGTTGCCTCTCACGCGCCCCCTACTGGGGACCTGTCCTGCAACCCAGGCATGTGCCCTGACTGGGGAATCAAAACAGAGACCCCTCGATTCACAGGCTGACGCTCAATCCACTGAGCCACACCAGCGGGGGCAATACTTCTAACATTACTTCATAACATAAAGTAATTTTAAGTACATACCTTTGCCAATTTAGGTTTCTGGGCATATTTCATTAAATTCAGTCTAGATAAATTTATAAAAGGTCCATCAGGACTTGTAAGCATGGAAGCCTATGGAGAAAAATGATAATATAAGAAATAGAAAACTTTCTCTAGAAACCAAATTAAAATGTATGCATAAGAATTATGAAGCCGAGATAAGAAGGATCACCTTTAAACATCTTCCATCTAATCCTCCATTATAACAATAGTGAAAAATAACCTAACATGACATCGCAATGGGACGACAAGGCTATGGGAGAGCTGACAGAAATTACCGTTCCCAGCCTGACGAATCTCCCCGATGAGCTGGTCACAGGGCGAGCTGTGTGGGTGGCTCTGGGCGTCCTGATGGCCTGCTCCATAGTGCCTGGCCTTCCACTTTGCGTGCTGGGTCTGAGGAAACCTGTAATGGGTCTTCCAGCTTGAGTGACTGGCCTGTGATGATGGCCAATGGATAAAATACAAAGAAGATTAATAAAGATTCTCAGTCTGGTCAATATTTACTGGCAGAGGGGATGAAACAGAAGTGCACACCTGACAGCTGGACTAGGCACGCCAGTCTGATTAGTTCCAGGGAGTTTCAAAGATGTTCCAGGGCCTATGAGGTGAGACAGTAAATTCAATTTATATAGTATTTATTAAATTGTAACAACTGTCAGCTAACAAATTTTCAGAAATGTGCTGGCTTGGTGAAAAAGACATTAATAACAGGAAATATATTTTAGGGAAATGTGCTTGAGACTATTATTTATTGCATATCTATCATGTTACTTATGTCATCATATTTAATTTTCACAGAGTCTGTTGGGTAGGTGGTATTAACCCACTTAGCAAAGGTTTAGACCAGCAATTTTCAACTGGTATGCCACAAGATTTTTAAAACATGCAATATTGTACCTAATTATTTAGTCAGGGGCACTGACCTTTTTCCCCCAAATAAAAAAATGACAACAGCCAACACAATAGCTGCCCAGTGTGAATGAATCAAAATTATAGCTATTTTTTGTCAGATTGGCAAAAAAATAATATAATATAATATAATATAATATAATATAATATAATATATTTTTGGCGTGCCACAGAATTTTAGTGATTAGATTACATGTGCCATGAGATGAAGAAGGTTGAAAATCACTGGCTCAGAGAGTTGAGTGAATAGGTCAACCGTTAGGAGAGCTAGGATCCCAGCTCGGGACTAGTAGGCCCCGAAGCCCCAAGGTGTCAAATGATGGTTCTATATGCACAATTTATTTTCCACGCAAACTTCTCCCAAAAAAGATCATTTGCCATAATATCTAGAATTTAGATATTTTAACTCGAAAAGAGTGAAATGATGGGGAAAATGATTTTAACATTAAATATATGTTTTTCTCAATTTCCATTTGAAGCTTTAAAACACCCATTACCTTCCAAAAATACAAATGACTGATAATTGTCATAACTAATAAATTACCAGCAAGACCGCCACATGTCATGGTAAGCATCCAATAGCATTTGTGCCTGCTCACCTCCAAGCTGGGGACTAGGCTTCTGTGACAATCCTGACAGGCATTCACAGCCCAGCGTGCCGCCCCGTCACTTCACATCATGCCCTAGAGCACACTGTCTTCCATTATTAACAGAAAGCGAGGTTTCTAGAAGGTCACTTTTAAAAAACCTTTTAGAACACTTCTGTTATTTGGATGTTTCCTGTGTTTAGACTCCCAAATTAAACAATCTTCTGATATATTAGATAAGCAGTTCACATAGAATGTATTTTCATAACATATTTTTAAATGAATAATATAGCTTTTATTGAAGATTGTTCTGCATCAATCTCACATCTTAAGTTTAAAACAATGTAATTGAATTGTGAAAGGAAAGTCCTCATACTATAAGACAGAGTAGAGGCCGTTTACTTGAGGTAGTGTTTTCTCATGTATATAAAGTCTTGTATGTATTTTATAAACACAAGATTTCCTCCTCCTAATGGTATTTCATTTATTTAACTGAAAAACCAACACTTACGTGGAACTTGAGCAATAGCATTTTCATCCAGTATCATTTCTGCAATTCCTTCCCGATCTACATCAATTTCATCAACGTATACCATTTCAGTGAGTGCTCGTGCTTTTAAGATCCAAGCTGCCTAAAAAAGCATGGATAAAATAAAGTATATATTAAATATCATCAGAGGTACTGCAAAGCCTACAGAAGCCAGCTATCCTTTATTATTATCTAATTGTTTATTAAGCATATGCATTGTACTAATTTAAAAGGCTATGTCAAGAAACTAATACAAGAAGGAAAGGCCATTATTTATCACAAAATAACCAATATATCAATTACCTGATAAATAAAAGTGTGATAATTATCTTGTGGACTTCAAACTTGCCTTTTTATAAATGAAAGATCTTTAGATAAAATTTTACTAGAATAATAATTTGGAAACAGATGGATAAAGATACAACCGCTGCGCTCTTTCTGCCCTCTACCTCCAGTGCCAAGTCCTTCGCGATGACTTCCCTGACAGTTCAGCTCTAACCTACTTCCCTCTTGTCTGTCTCACACAGCATTCTCTTTATACTTCTATCATTATGTACTTACCATATTCGACAAGCACTATAATTATTTGCGCAGAGGTTAGCCCTTTCTTCCCCAGAACACAAGCTGTTTTTCACCTTGTTCACTTTTTAATTTTCCATAACACCTATGTTCCATTTTGTACACAGTAGGTATTCCAAAAATGTTGAATTAACTAAGATCGATTTCTATGTATTCTCTATAACTAATCAACACAATCTTGGTTGCTTTGTGATCTAGCCAATAGAAGACCTGCTAGAAAGGGGGTGGGGAGAATGTAATTAAGGAGACTAGAAAATACCTTATTAGTTTTGCTTTACCTTGAGAAATTAAATGTAAAGGTGTACACAAATAAACATTTTGTTAAACACGTAGAACTGCTTTATCAGAGACGGTCGCCTCTATGCTTCGCTACAGAATGGAAGCAGAGAGCAATAAAGCACGGGGTCCCATGGACAACATGGGGGGACGGCAGGTTTTGAAGCAGCAGCACAGCACTGGCTCTACAGCCGAGAGGAGAGAGCAGCAAGGGAAGCGTGGGTTGGGGTTAGAGCTCGCCATACTAGGGGTCCGGCTGTGAAGCCTGCTGAGTGAATGCTAAGGGACCGAGGGGGGAGCACCTGGGAGCTACAAGAGGTTCCAACAGTCCTCATGTAAAGAGCTCAAGATGCATTCAGTCAGTTAGTCCACCTCTATTGATGTGCATACCTCCTGAATACAGCCATGGCCTAGATTCTGAGAAGGAAACATGAGATTAAACCACGGATCCTAATTTCCCTGAACGTATCACCTATTAGACTACATGGCACTGCAAAGCAGCACAAGTGTGTGTGGTATGGAAAATAGTTTTATAGGAATTAGAAAGTAGAGATCTCTTTGTGGACTAAAGTAATTGGAATGGGAATAAAGAAGACTATCTTCACGATATATTTAGGTTCCTAAGGTGAAATTATATTTGTTAGATGACTGGGGTTTTTTTGGCTTGTATTTTTATGGCTGAGGTTTATTGGATTCTTATCAGATAAATTAGAATAAAATGTTTCAAATGTTATGTTTAAATTTGATACAATTAAATGAGCAGAATATGGACTCAAAGAACTAATTTGTTTGTTTAAAAAAATCAATTTCATTTGGAACTGCATCTAACTGTGGGAATCACCAAAGCGTAGAAACAAGCTGAGGTTTTTACTCATAAAACACCAGGAAAGTTGCCAGATCTATACAACTATCCTTAGGGGTCAGGGAAAGTAATCACTGGCTTAGACTAATGGTTTAATTTAACTTCAAAGATGGAAATAAGTAATCCTGATTTTAGTCCCCACAGTTCATACCGCCCTGCAAGTATGTGATGGCTTCAGTTTTTCAGAAGGGCATTCTTTGCTCAGCACCCTCTGGTGGACGGGAAGAAGGACTGCGGCATTTTCTGGTGGAACAGTAAAGCAGGAAGTGGGCTTCGCTGGTTCAGCTGGATCAGCGGGATCGTTCCCATATTTAACTCAGGAGCACCTACTGCTTGCCAGGTCCTGGGAACAGAGATAAGCAGGCCTCAGTCCTAGTTCTAGCTCACGAGAATTTCAGTGTTAGGGGGAAAGTGTAATAAAACTCTGGAGCTATGGGAGGAGAAAGGCACCCAGCTGCCTTGGGGCAGAAGGAAGAGCAGAGAGTTTGTAGAGAAGAGCTTGTTCCAGGCAAAGCGAACAACAGGACAGAAGCAGGCTAGTTTGGCAGTTCCAAGAGAGTGGATATGGTGAGAGTCAGGTGCAGGCAAGTCAGCAGTAAGAGAAGAAGCTGGAGAAAACGGCAGGAGCAGGTGGATGATGGGCACCGTGTGCCGCGGTGAGGAGCTAATAAAGCTTCAAAGCTATGATTTGGAGTCCTCGTTGACTTTCTAAAAGACGAGTTTTTATTGTTATGGTATCATTTATGTAGTTGGGTATTAATTATCCATGCACTTTTTAAATAATTACTGTCATGTCCAGACTTTATCTGAGTCCAATTCATCATGCTTCTTGACATCTATCTTCCTATTCACCTCTCAAATACTGAGGAGGTGCAATTTTTTTTTATATTAGGCTAAGCCAAAATAGGAAAGTAAATCCACTATTCCTTCCCTCACCAAATGAATACTTTGCAAACCAAATGAGAACATTCCTTTTAATTTTATTCCATAAGCATTCACTTTTTCAAAAAGCTAAATAGAGGTATATTTGTTTCAGTTTCTAAAATCTAATTTTTAAGTAGAAATAATGATGTGAATTTTTGATATTTAAAGCTCTGTAATAAAATCTACTTAAACCATTATTAAATTTTAAATTTCATCAGCAGTTGAGAATATTAATCTTCCTGACTTTCCTTCTATCCTAACAAAAAATGACCTTGAAAATTACATATCATTGCTGGATTAAAGATCAGATTGTATTCAAAGAGCTGCTCTTGGCAATGTGAACAATTCTTGAGATTTTAATAAAAAACAGCAGATGGGGCTTTGGCTTTAAAAAAAATTAAAAATTTTATTTTGGAAAAAAGCCAAGTATGTTTTACAGCTCTAAAATCCTCAGCCTGTTCAAATTTCCTTCAAAAAGTTCAAAGCTAATCAGTGATTAAAATAAAAAGCATAATAAAGCACAAACTGTGACCCCAAACTGCCCCTTGAATCTGCGTAAAAATGTAAATTAGCTTTATCAGATACGTTTAACTTGTTGAGAAATGACAAGGTCATGTAATTTGTGTAAATAATTTGAATACCTGTGTATCGGAAGTCCTGTGTAATCCACCAAAATAATAGATGCTTAGGAACTTTTTTTAAAGAAAAAAGTGTAGATTCTCCCAATCATCACGCCAATTATCTTCTTTTTTCTCTGTGAAACATAATCCCATCTCATTCACCTACTGAGTTGGTCTACAGGACATTATTCAGGAGGCAGATATCTGCTGGCTCACATCAGGAACAAGTTATTGACTTGTTCTACCTTCTGTGAGGTTAATCCAATTTAAGTTATAAAAATAAACATATGAAAAGGTAAAAATTATACTGACTGAGGGAAAGGTGTTTAAATTGTTCTGTTCCTCTTAATACAAAATGCAAGGCCAGTAGTTAAAAGCATGTAAGAAATAATTTCTCAAGGTTATCATTAGAATAAAACCCAAAGAACAGTCTGTCTAACCTGATTTTGACATCGTAAGAATCAGTAACATTTGGCATTGCCTAGTCTATGAAAATGAAAACGGGCATAAAATATTTAATTATTATCATAAAGCCTCATTTATTTTGAAGTTGTAAAAATATTCTAAAGAAGAAAGGCAAAAAGTGTAAATAGTGAGCTCAAAAGAACCCAGTCAACTTTGTTTCTGTTTATTCTTTTAACTCACTATCCAGTGAATAATTAAATCTATATAACAGCAAAGTAATACTAAGTACAGATCTTTCACGAAGTCCCTGTGCTAGCTTGAAACTTTCAAATGCCATTCATGGTTTTAAAACCATACAAAGAATGCCAATTATTGATGTTCTAATTTAATTTTAATCAAAATATTCCAAAATTGCTGAAAACAAAAAGCACATTACTTACTCTATTTATAATTTAGGTCCTTTTTAAATGACTTATACATATTACACACAAAATAGTTTGCACCATCTATCAATTTGGAAATCATGGTTATAAACATTTCAAAGACAAATGGTATACTTTTAAAGAACAGAGTACTACATTTTAACCTATTTACAGGTTTTGTTTAATACTACTCAGGTCTCCATAAGAGTACTCTATATATTGCTTTCTTCTAAAAGGTTTGATGAGTATTCATTTGAACCCCATATAAGGCTCGGATCGTTTATTTACCTAAAAATAAATAAATAAATAAATAAAATTCTCTCTCTTTGTTAGGGCAAACACCTGGCAACATTTAAACTCTGATTTACGCCTCTTTCCTCCCTTCTCTTTATTTCCAGACCTACTGGAAACCCACGTAGCCTAAAAGCTTTACTGGCTAGGTGTTTCCCTAACCAGGCCTCCTTTCTCCCTCACTCGCTGTGTCCTATCCAGTTATCAGGCCTCTCCGGCTACCTTCCACCTCTAACCCAGCTGATCTGGTAAATGTCCCTTCTGGCCAGTGTCCCTCCCCTTCTACTTCCTTTCTGCGTGTGGCAGACACCTCTGTCCAAAATCAGGTCCTTCTGAAGCAAAGTCAGGCTCCTGTTTAGCAAGACATGTCCTGTCCATCGCAGTCTTCTCGGACGCCTGTGGCTCTGCTATCTTCTCGCTCCCTTTCTAAGCCCCTGCTCCCCCAGCTCCCTTTATTTTGCCCATCTTCCTGGTCCACACTGGTTACTTCTACTTAAGCTCCAAAAATTAATGAAAAGACTGTGTAAGTTCTACAGGACTACCCATTCACAGACACAAAAGTATTAGAAATATAATATTTACATAAGAAGGTAAAGAATGCCTGATAGACATGGCTAATTTTATAACACCACAGGTAGCTATGTAGCAAATTTCTACTCTATAGCAACAACTAAGAAGTAGTAATTAAATCTTCTCTAAACTAAAGGTTGCAGCTAAAACTTTACCTGAGTTACAGGCAGTTCAGGATCTGGTTCCTGGGAAGCATTAAGAAGTTAGCAAACATTTTTAAGAAATACAGTTCCTAAAACAGAAAGTCCTAGTGACTAACCAAGTCTTGGTAGGTGAACTCAAATTCACTTAATAAAAATCAAAATATTAATTTTAATTTTCTCCACATGTGCTCTCAGGAGTTCTATAAAACTAATATAATCTAAAAAGTACTAAATTTTCTATGGTTGGAAAATTCTAATTACTCTAACCTCATTTATAGCACAGAGAAGCTACCCTAACTGCCCGTTTAATGGGGACACAGCATCCCCCAGCTTAAAAGTAATTTGACAACTGCACCAAGGAAACGTTTCTTTATATTCAAAATAAGTTGACAGTGGTTAAAACATTCAGACATTAATATTTGGGGAGGAGAAGGAAAATCTACATACTATAAACCCTTCTATTTCACATAAATATAACAGGATTAGTGATTGAAGATAAGAAATTAATTCTGACTGTAATGTGCTCTGAGAAATTTTTATAAATAGACTATGTGATATATATATAAATAGACTATGTGAAATATATAATAGGTTGTGATATATATAAATAGTATATGTCAGATATTTATATATATATATATATATAAAATTTGTGCCAGGTGCTGATAACTCAGGGGATTTTTTTGTCTGTCCAAATTAAATATTATAACACTCCACTGGTTAAAAAATCAGACTAGCAACAAATTTATTTGTAAAACATCTACCCTTACATGTCTACGGTCAGCAGCCTCTGTTGAATACTTGAGTGTGTTTTATTGAGGAATCTACCATGAAACAAAAATAGGAAAGAAAAAAAGAATCTTTGCTTGCCTGCTTTCTACAGCTCTAAAATCCAAAAAGAATAACCTAAATTATTATGTGTGCAAGCAACATGTCAACCATCTGGTCACCACTCAAGGATAAGCAATTTCTTTAGCATGGAATGTGGTAGGAACACAAGAGAAAAATGCTAAGCAAGGCTAGAAAGTGAGGGCTGCAGAGGGCGGGCTTTAGAGAATATTTAAGATCAGCTGAACCTAACACAAAACAGCAACTAAGAACAGAGCAACTGGAGGTTTTCAATTCCACCGTGCGTAAGACAGATCTCGGAAAAGTACAGATTTCCCAGTCTATACTTAGAGAAACACACTGATACAGAAATCGAGACATGAGAAGTAACCTCTTCTACTCTTTCTTCCGTGTATTTGTATACATATCTATATGACGCATTATCTCATTTGAGTCTCAAAACAACCGTCTGAGACAGGGAGGTGTTATTATCCACTTTATGGATAATAAAACAAATTCAGAGACGTCATGTAATCTGCTCAAGGTCACACAAAGAAGCCAGAGCTTCTCTTGCCAGAGCATCTTGGAGATAAAAAATGATTTGGTAGGTTTGAAGGGTAAAGTCTACAAAGACACTTGATAAGTTCCTCATAGAAAGGGGAACAAAGTTTACCAGAGGTGATTCTAGACGATGCTTGAAGTGTTAAAGAAAACAGCTCCAGGAGATGCGTGTTACGCAGCCAAGGGCAGCAAGAATTCCCCGTGGCAGAAGGGGCACCAGCACGGCCGAGAGCACCGTTCCCTGATGAAGGCCTTCCTGCTCTCTTGGTCTCCCTCCGCTGTCCCCCAGGGGTACATTTACAATTTACCATAGAAGTAAAAAAGCGCATAGGAAAATGATGTGAAACGCGGAGGTGAGAGAGGAAAACGAGAGCCCTAGAGGATGGGAAGGCGTAGAGGCAGGTGAGGGCGCAGGGAAGGAAGGTGGAGAGGAGGCCTACGGGAGAGTGCGGCCGGGGACACGTTAACTCCACAGCGCTCCGCCTGCATCCCTGGCTCTCTGCCAGGCGCTGAAGATGCTAAGGCGGAGAGCACACGGCCTGATGAATTACAGTATCGTATGGCAAATTCTACACTTAAGTTATGGACCAATTATGGATGACTTAGGCGGAAGGGAGAAAAGGCCACATGAGAGATGAGCGAGTCAGAAAAAAGGGAGAGAGATTATTCTGGAAATTACTGAGTGCCAGTGATCTAGGAACTATATTCAACAGCTTTCTACCATCAAGCTCACCGGACACTTTTCTCACGGGTGCTTTCCAGATTGCCAACAATCCTTTCGGAAAAACATAAATGACAGGACCCTCCATGCAAGTACCTCTAGCTGTGTAGAGACAACAGTAGCTAACGTTTCTGGTCACTTAGCAAGGGCCCGCTGGACAGATAAGAATACTCCGAGGTCAGCGTGTACAGGCAGGGTCTGAACGTCGGCAATCTGGGCCAACGCGGCGCGCCCTGCTGAGCATGTGCGATCACCGCACGGCTCGAAAGCAGACCACAGTGGGGCGTGTGGAGGCCAAGGCCAGGTACGGCCCGCCTGCGGGCCCATCGGGGACAGCAGTTCTATAACACAAAGGGCTCAGGACGTTGTACTTTAGAGACAAAGCAAAACTTTTAAAAAATCACTGAAACCTACAACTTTGGA
Organism: Mormoops blainvillei; assembly: GCA_004026545.1. NCBI lineage: Eukaryota > Metazoa > Chordata > Mammalia > Chiroptera > Mormoopidae > Mormoops > Mormoops blainvillei. The sequence continues at coordinate 25,815 of PVJD01008563.1, forward strand.
GCTCTCTCAATTATAGCTTTGTGATTTCAATTAAGCCACCCATATCAGGAATTACAAACTAGGTTGTTTCCATGGATATCCACACAGTTGAGTAGAAAGCACCAGGCCTAGCCCTAGAGTCAGAAGACCTGGGCTTGACCCTCAGCAAGCCACTTAGCTGCATGACCTTGAACAAGTCATGCGACTCCATTACCTGGTTCTCCTCTCAAACTGGAGTCATGGTGCCTACTTCGTAACATAAAACCTTGAGCTTTTAAGAACATTTAATAATGTTCTTAAACATTAAACATTTTCAGAATTCTTTCATATATACTACCGTTTCTAATGAAGTGCAGAGTGGTGGTACCTTCAACAAGGAGTCATCAATCAATCACAGAGAATTTCTCTGTGAACACTTCCATAATGAACAGAAAAGCATCAAACTCTATTAACTTCCCTTTTCAGAGCTCAGAAGGAGTTCCCAGTTGTGGCACATCAAATTAAAACTTCCCTGCGAATCTGCTTCAAAGCAAGCATGAAGTCATGGAAAGTAGAGTGGCACCGCCAGAACCAGCAAATGCTCATTAGCATCAGCTTCAATTCGCATCAGTTTTCCTCCCTTCCTCCCTATGGTAAGGCTTTCTCTTAGGTTGTTGCTATTACTTCAGGGAATTAAATCTTCAGCTAATTCTGAATATGACTTCCTAATTGCCACCAACACTCACTCTGGCTAATGAATCTGCTCTTCTGAGTTATTTATTATTCAGAATTTAACAATAACAGGAAGGGAAAAAATGTAAGAGAACAGAGAAAGGGATGGGTTTCAGAAGGTTAGGGAGAGTTAGTCGCCAAGTAGCCAAGTGGTATTGTAATCTATAATTCATAAAATGAGCTGCTTCATGGGGTACAGAATCAAAAGTTTAAGCGTGGCCAAGTCTCCATGGCCCCAAAGAGGAAATAAATTGGATAATCATACCAAAAGATGTGTTTTGGCTTGGATCACCAGATCATTGTCTCAGCCAACTACTAACAGATAGCTCAGCGGGGAGCCCTGGTTCCTTATCTTTCATCTAAGCCAGTGGCTTTCAGCCTTTCTCCAACTTCTACATTAACCCCCTCTCTCTACATCTCAAACTACAAGCAGAGATTGGGGGTGGGGAAGGAGAATGTGAATTACTCCCATTCTGATATGTAGCTAACATTCCCACTTGCAGAATCACAAATTTTAATAATTTGGAAATCTATCAGAAACCTACCCCATTGTCATTAAAAATCCCCACTGCCTGAAAACCTCTCTGTTTTATGAACTGTTTAGTAATAATGGAGCTAAAATATCAGGAGTGGATTTAAAGCCATGACTCTGACATATGGAACACAAAGAACAATAATCAGATTAAGCAACTAATCAGGATTGACCGACATGAGCTGTAAAAAGCAACCTTTCCCTCCAGGTCAGATTGGTGTGCGGAAGACCATTCTGCATTCCCCCGTTTTATATCTTATAAATTGTAACCACTTCTTCAGTCGTGATTATAAAGAACACTTTGAAAAAAGACAACGCATCTCTATGAATTGCTTGTTCTTACTGTACTTTATCAAATGAAGAAACTATGCTAAATTAAGCAGTCATCCTTCTCTGCTCTTGCTGATCAGAACTTTAATTAATGTCCTTCATGCTCACAGGCCCTGCCCTCTGTTTCTCATCCTTCTGCATCTGAGAAAAGCAGTGCAGAATTCTTTTTCTTCAAGAGCCCTTCCCCAGTATCAACCGCCATGCTTTGATACTCAACCTACTCTTCAGCCCTTCTGTAGCCAAATAAAAATGTATTACTCTAAGGAAACGTGCTAATCCACAGCACAGCATACCTCTTTGGCCAGCTTGACTACCCCAATTTTGGCAAGAATAAAAATGAAATAAAACCCAGATGTCCTAATACAAAGCATAAGGCACTAATTAAATATTTTTATGGTAGTATACTAAAATGTTATCTCTTGAAGGAGAAATAAATGTAGAAGGAACAGTCTCAAAGGTAGGCTTCATCAAAAAGGCTGATGTAGCAAGAACGAAATGTTATCTTTTTGAAGCTCCCTGGTCAAGCTTACAGAAAGATTAACAAATAACAAGTCCCTTTCGAGAGGTTCTCCTCCTCTGGGAGAAAAATAAGCAAAATCAAAAGGGGGGGGGAAGCAAAAGAAAAAGCTATTGTGTTTTGGAAAAAAGGAAGAGCAAAAATGAATCCATTTGGCACTTGGGAGAAATATTTTAATTTCCATGCTCTTCTACCTGTCCCGGCACTGCTTCAAAGTCACTCATTTGTACTAAAGTCACCTTGGTGGCACAGGAAAGGTAATTCACCTTGCTATGGAGGAAAAGTTTGCTTCTTTAAAAGGCAGAAGCCTCGAAAAAAGAAGGAAAAAAAAGCCCAGGAGGCTAACGGAGCACACGAAGATAAGCCAGCTAACGCCAGGGCCGACGCATCTGCTTCTGCCCTCCTCACATGTCTGTTAGCTTTTCACACATTGCAACTCTCACCGTCCTCTAACTTGCTCCGCTGAAACCATGAGACCTTCTTAAGAAACACGAGTGATGATAATTACCATTAGAAATACTCTCCTGGAGGAAGCCAGGAAGAGTTTTCTGGACTAATTAACAAGAAATGAATTAAGTATGTCTATAGTGCAATTACACTTATTTGAAGAGATAAATGCACATTTAAGAACCTATGGTGCTGAGAATTAAGGATGAGAGGCAGGGGGTGGAGAGACGATCATCAGGCAACTAGGGTGGTCTTCATGAACAGAGGGGAAGCTGGCACACATGAATAACGCCAGCGAAATGCATATACGAGTATGACTGATGCACTCATCCAGCGAATGCACGACAGCCCCTGTAGGCCAGGCTGTGCACACACCATACAGGGCTGACAAGTTTTTACCCAAAGGAACCTCCTTAAGCTTCCTGCAGCTCTTCATTAATTGCATCAGCTCTCTAACATAAATATTTAATTTTTTTTAATTTAGAAAAAAAGCAGGGTTTCGTCAGGATTGGAAAACTCAGACTGGGAAAATTCCCAAAATGAAATAACAATTGGGTTCAAAATACTACCTAAATTGGTACTAAGAAACGCATACAGTGCAAAAGCATGGTGTCTAAAAATTGGCTCAAAGGAAAACTGACATGAATGAACCCCGTAAACTTTTCAGCAGCCCTATCCAGGTATCGAAAGCCCAGTCTGGCAAGGTAACATCAAGTTAAACTTCTATCCCTGGTGAAACACCAATCACTGTTCTGGCAACACATATAGTTACTCTTAAATAAACTACTTCAGCAAAACAAGTAAAAAGGATAAGAAAGTAAAAGAATATGATAAATTTTTCGTAGATCTGATACTGATTCTCCTGGGCCGACTTTTGACATTTGTAGGAGCTGAGCATATCAAACTCTGCTCATAACAATAAAACCGTAATGAAGATGCTTTAAAAACATCTATGGTATTAGAAATTAATTCTACATTAAATTCTGAAGTATTGCTATTTCAGATAAACTTAAATAGGCCAATGGAATAGGCCAGGGCCCAACAAGACCTATTGTCACAATGATCACTACTATGTGTAGTGATAAACTAAGGACAACGGCAGTGTTTCTCAGTATGGACCTATGTCTTTTTTTCCTCTATTATCATTATCAAAATCACAGTTCCACCAAACATACCTTGTGGCAAGTTTCAATCTTGCACGAGGGTCAGTAAGGCTTACTGGGAGCTGTATAAGAAGCCAAATAAACACATCCAATATCTTACCTTGTTTAGCTGCTAATTTAGGAGATTTTAAATGAAGTACTTAACTTGTTTATCCTATTTTGCCTAAGTGAAAGGAAAGAAGTCAACATGTCCTCTATGACCCTTGTTAACCATGAATAAAAACACTGCTTCTTTGCCCACCCATTTCCCAAAGCAATAACATCTCCCAGGATAACAGGGGAGATATTTGTACCTCCTTCTCCCAAAAAACGAACCAGTGGTCAAATAAGTTTCAGAATGCTGGTTTAATAAAAGATGTGCAAATTTCCTTCCTTCGGGACTTCGCAGAGCCTTTAATCCAACCACGTTCATAGATATATCAGTATTCTTTACCACTTAGCAAAAACCTTGAAAAAGGCAAAATAGATGGGAAAATAGACTGAGAAAAGTTCAGAAACACACAATTTTGAAAAATTTTGCATTTTGCCAAAGAGGCAGAATAGTACAGACAAAGGGAATGGGTTTACCAGCTTTGTGATTTTGGACAAATTACCTTGTGCCTCAGTGTGCTCGATCTGTAAAATGGGGGAAGAGTACCAAGTTTCTACAATAACTTAGGGTCAGATAAGAGGACAATAAAACCCTCTGAACCAGGCCTCTCACAGAGGAAATACTCAACACGTGGTAGCCATTATTTTTGTCATCTACCCTGCAAGGTTATTCTAAGCATAGAAATACATACAATTTATAGAACTTATGTCCGGCAAGCAGTAAGTACACAATAAAATGTCATTAAATTCAGCACACATAAAGTCCTGATCACAGTGCCCAACACAAACTGAATTCGAATTCATAAGTAGAGTGCTGAATGTCACTATGATTATACGTCATTAAGATTATAGGGTCTTAACCATTAATAAAAACACTGCAGCTTTGTCTGTAACATTTCCCAATATGACAAAATCTCCCCAGGATGATGACAATAAATATATTTGACCTTTGCCAGCTGCTAAAAAAGGAATCAGTGGTCAAATAAGTTTTAGGACTATTAGATTAATAATAATTAAGCAAAATTAAGTTCATTTTATTTAGAACTTCTTAGAGCCTTTAGTATGAATCTTGAGTCCCTAAGAAGAGGATATATGTTCCCCAAATGCACTTAATGAGACTTTCACTGAGCAGCTCTTGGGACTGGTGTTCTCTGGAACACAGAATGGAAACTACCCTAACTCAATGAGACAATGGAAACAGCATGTAAAGTTCTTGAAAGCCGTCGTGCCTAGAACAAGGTCTAGTACATCACAGGTCTGTAACTAATTTTTGTCGTAATGTAAATGGGTCGATATTTTGTCATGATTCCCCTATTCGATCATGGAAAAAAATTTTTTTTGACAGTATCTCTGGTATTACTGTCCCAAGAAACATACTTGGAAAACTGCGTGTCTACAGGAACACAATCCTATTAAAATAACACACAGAACCTCAGTTAGCACTTCCACTGACATGGATTGTTCTAGGATAGATGTATTAGCTATCTGAAGGCCAAAATGTTCACCTCAACAGGTTATCCTCCATCAGTTTGCTGGGACCTAAGGCAGAGCCTAGTAACAGTGTTCACACTCATGCCTCTGCTTATATTCATACAACTCCCCTCAATTTTTTTTCTAACTAGAGGGAAAGCTGGGAAACAAGAACTATATTGTGCATTTACTAGAAGCACTGACACACTGCCAGGGCTCTGCTCCTATTCTCCCTTTTCCTCCTTTTTGCCTCTTCCAGGAACTACCTGTCAACCAGACCTGTAATTCTCACATGTGCGGTATATTACCTTTTCACTCGCTTAGTTAATATTACACCGTACTTAAGAAAAGTTAAACTATTACTGTAGTTTATTTAAGATCTTCTTTAATCAATGCCATCATTCCTTCTTTTAGGGGGAAATTTTTCCTCCATCTCTCCCTCCTAATAGTAAATGTTTCTTTCCTCCTCCTAGATTCCTCTAACTTGTCTTATTTGCCTCCAGTTGAAGTCATGCCCCTAAACCAAAGGCTCGTCCTCACTCTTAAATAACGGTCTTAAGATGAAGTGGAAGGATCATACACTTCATCCAAAAGAAACAAGGCAGCTATTTCAACAGAAGGTGAGAAGTTACAGATCTTTGTTTATATGTAATTGTTTTAGAAATTAATGTGCATGCAGTGAGCTAAAGGGCCCATTCGCATGCGAGTATAAATGGTTCAGTTCCTCAAAAAGGTAAAAATTGGGGCTTTAAGTGTTCCTTTCAGGGACACTTGAAGTAAAGAGGCTGCCAAAGTTTGAGAAGGGACGATCATGGCACAGAAATCGTGGGTCCCTCCGGACTCGGGTACGCAGCGGGCAGGCACCTGCCGGCCACGGCTCCAGGGGTCTCGCTCCAGGCGCCTGAGCTGACCACCCGGTCAATCTCGCCCAGGGCCTTCCCCTCGGAGTCCCCACCCGGGGGCCTGGGCATCCCCCAGAGCCCTCTGCCTCGTCGCCAGGATCCACAGGGGCTGCTGGGGTCCGGCAGGTACCTGATCATAAGGGGACTTCTCCAGCATCTGCGTGCAAAGATCCGCGCAGAGCTGGAACTTCCTGCGCCTAAAATAGCTCCAGGCCAGGAGCAGCGGTTCCATCTCCAAGCCCATGGCCGCCGAGGGTTGCCAGTGAAGGACCTGGGCGGGACCCAGGGAGGGCGGGACCGAGGAGCGGGTGGCGTCCAGCTTTGCTTGGCAACGCGCTGCGACGGGGGCCTAGTCAGAAAGGAGCCCTCACGGTGCCTGAGAACAGGAAGAAGAAAAAACATCGCGAACAGAACTCAGCTACGGACTTGCACATAAGCTAGGGCTTGCCAAAACTTGGTGCAAGAAAATTTGTGCTTTTAAAGGCTACATATTTTATTTCGAGAGGCAGGAACCGTGACTAAATTGAGAGGCGGTGACTTAGACACCTCCTGCTGGGGGGGCGGGTCCTCCATCACCACGCCCGGGGGCGCGGTTGCCTAGCAGCCGAACGCTCTTCTCAGTCGGCCAGTCCCAGAAAAATCTCGAGTTGACCCTCCAACGGATCACTGTCCTATTCTTCCTCCTTCACGTATTGTTACCCCTATCAATTACCCTTCCGACTCTAGAAACACAAGCATGCAGTGAGCTTTTTTAAAACCATCCTACCCATTAGAACCCAAAGCCTAAATTTAGGTAGGCCTAGATCAAACTCTCCAGCCTGTTTCTCGAAGTCCTCACCAAATCTCAAAGTCTGAGTTGAAAAAGGCATTGGAGATTGCGTAGTCCAGCCTATTCATTCTACAGATGAGGAAGTGTGACGGGATGAGAAAAGAAAAATTAATTACCTAAGGTCACATGGAGTTAAGTATCTGGGCTATAATCTGTGGCTATAGGCTGTTGATACTGTTTGTTAATTCAGTGCAGCATAGGGATTGTGATTATAAATTATTTATTTTTACCAAACAGAATAATTTGTGCAAAAAAATTAAAAACGAGCCTTTGAAACTCCATCTCCAAGCACTTGCTTTTCGTCAAATGTTTACTTGTGCAGAGTAATTTCTTCAGGCACAATTCTGACTTCCCTCTAGAGACTACACACATGACAAAAAAACTTTAACGGTTATGAAAAGAGCAGTGTGACTGGGCTAAATCCAGGTAGACTTTATTATGGGAAACTAGAAGATATTTTTTCTTTGTCTCCTTCCTACCACAGTGGGAGAGGCAAGAGAGGAAAACTTAACTCAATACTGAATAAATTTCTGATCAGGTCTCAATCTCCTTTATAGATAAAAAATGAACAGCCAACAGCCCTTAGCAAAGACAAATCTCTTGTAATTTCCTCAAACCACTAGGGTATCATAATGCAGATACATTTTATCCAGATATTTATCCGAGTATATGTGTATTTCATAGAATCAAAATTAAACCTAACTTTGTGGGAATGGGTTGTGAGTAGTTTTTTTTTTCCTTCCTGTATTAGCAGTCTTTCTTGAATTTTTGCATCTTGGAGACCATCATTTATAGGGATTATGATTATTACAATTATGTTTATTAAAGTTAGTCCACTGCTTTTCCCTGGGGGTGGCTCTAGAAATGTAATCTGCTCTAATGCAGCAGCTTATTGTTTTTAGGCGTCAGGTTTTTAGGAACACACGTGCTGGCACTTGGCAACTGGGCTCAAGATTTCTCAAGGTCTTCTTGTTTTCTGGTACAATGTAAGCATATTCTGTGTGATTCCCAATCCTGGGTCCATTGATTTAGATTTATGAAAAGTTACAAAGATAGTACAGAGAGCCCCTTTCACTCATCATCCAGTTTCCCCTTCTCATAGCATCGTGCATAACCATGGTATACATGGCACAATTAAAGAACCACCATTGCTTACTATTAACTCCACAGTCCATTCACATTTCAGTAACTTTCTCTAAGATCTTTTTTCTCTTCCAAGATCTCATTTTGGATACTGTAATTTATTTAGCCATCATGTCTCCTTTCACCTCCTGTGGACTGTGACAGTTTCTCAGACTTTCCTTGTTTAAGGTGACCTTGACGGTTTTGAAGAGTGCTAGTCAAGTATTTTGTAGAATGTCTGGAGAGCTTTTTAAAATACAGATGCCCAAATTCCATCCCTAGAGACTCTGACTTAGAGGGTTTGAGGTAGGCCTGGTAAATCACTATTCTTTTTGTTTATTTGTTTCCCAGGTAATTCTAATGGGCAACCAAGGCTGAACCACCACTGTGTTGTGGTTTTGTATATAGAGATATTGCCAAGGTCCTAGAGAGAAACAAGATTTTTGTAAATAAGATACAACAATCTTTAAAAGAAATATATTTTTAAATATAGGACAAAATAGAGGCATTATATATATGTTAAGAGCATATAATTCATCTCAGATTCTTTCAAAAGGTTGTTACTTCTTTCTCTTTCAGAAAAGTCAAATGGAGGAGGAAAATTGTAGAATACTTAGCAAATTGCAAAATGTTAATTATATTCAAATGTAGCATAAAATGTACCTTTAAAAAGTAATAAACATTTTTCAATCATGTACATATGTTTATATTAATTTTATGAGTGTATATGTTTTATCATTTCTAATCCATAATGCAGAAACCATTTTTTTAATACTGTGCTACTAATAGGAAAAATAGTCATTGTAACAGTTCTTGGAAATGGGAGCAAACTAGAATTACTGGGACCATTTTCCTACTGGAGAAAATGAAGCATAGCAAAACAATGTAATTCAACTGAAAGGGTCAGTTTCACAATCAGAGCTAAATCTCAGTTCTTAGGGCCTTACCTTTTGGTCTCTAGCAACTGGATACACCTTTAGGTTAATTTGGTTCAAAATCAATTACTGAAGATAATGTAACTTTAAATGCCAAAAGTTAAATTTTCTCAAATGTTAAATTGGAATTATTCAGGCCATTTAAACTCAACACATAAGAAGAGCAAAAGTATAAAATGAGATATTCCCTTGGTCAACAAGTATTTGTGTAGGTGCTATGCTGGGTGATAAGAAAGCAGAGATGAATGAGACAGGCCACCTGCCCCAAGGGTATTTGTATACAGGGTGGGGCAAAAGTAAGTTTGCAGTTGTTCATATGGAAAATGAAATAATAATTAATAAATAATAACACAAGAATAAACTGTGTTTTGTGTACTCACAACTGTAAACCTACTTTTCCCCCACGCCATGCTAAGAATAGTTAGTGGAAGGAGTATTGAACTTCAGTTCAGACTTACTGTGTTTTCTCGGGCAAATTTGGAATCAATATTGGATGGTGATTAAGAAGTGAGATATGAAACCAGATTTCCTATATTTGAACCCCTTGTCACAGGAAAGGGGACCGGGTTGAGGTGGGTCTGCCCTGGCACAGTTTGGAACATGTCAGTTCTTAACATAGCGCAGAAAAGAATTCCTCGGGAGTCCAGGTGATTTTGAGAGTGTATGTACTAAAACTTGGGCCAGGGAAACAAAGGAAGGGCTTGGGATGGCGGAAGTAAGATCACAGCAACAGGAGTGAGCCCAGGCTGGGCTCCTAAGACTCAGGAAAGGAAGTTACAGTAACAGAAGTGAGCCTAGGCTGGGCTTTCTGGACTCACTGAGAAGTAAAAGCCTCAGTGACCGAAATGAGCCAAGTCAGAACTGCTCACTGAAAAGTTAGGCAAGAGGAAGGCCCTCGGAACATATAGAGAAAGGGTAAAATTACGCGCCTGAGGGAAAGGAAGTGCTAGTGTGCTGAAATCTCAACCTAATATTCATCAGCTTTTCAGGTGTCTTTCCACTATGCTGATGCATCGAATGTATGCATAGTGGGGTTTGGGATCATTTTCTGGTTAGCTTCACCTCTGTCTGGGATTTACCTGGCTCGAATTGGTTTTTGTTGTTGTTGTTTTTGTTATTTATTCCCCTCACTTTATCCCTTCTTGGGTTTAGCTGACATTAATGGCATCCACTGGGTCTCTGTTTTCTATCTCCCTGACTAGAGTGACTTAAGATGCTCATTCTCTGGTTGGAGGAGCATAAACCATTTTCTCCTAGTGTCTTTGGTTAGGATTGATAGAGTCTTGTGATTTATTACCTTGCTGTTAATTGCTCAGCCATTTAACTATTTTGTCTTCATTTCCCTCATTCCACTTGTCAAGGAATTTTCCTGGTTTATTAAATTTTCTCACCTTGACTCTTCCATGCACGAAATGTGGGAACCTTGAGCAAGTGGCCCTGTGCCTCAGATATGTGCTTTATCAATAATGTACGTGTGTTGGCTATACTCTAAGGATTTTTCGATTCTACTTTGAAGAACAAGAAAAACAAATGGGATAGGTGAAACTCATAAGAAATGTTAAGTATAGATAGCAAGTATACAATTAATGTATACAACATGTTAAACATACAATAAATAGCCCTTTATGTGTTAAACATAGATTAAAAGGATGAAACAAACAAATGAGAGTGTTACTTGTAGACCGAAAAAAATGGAAAGTAAAATAAACCTTAAATATTCATAAAGCATGGGTCAGCTTTATTTACATCAAATTGACCACCCATTGGTATCACTCACTGCAGCCCCCTTGTCTCATGCTTAAAACATACACTACTGCTCATTAGATCATCACTGAACATAGCTGTTGTCACATGTACTTGCCTCTTCACCTCTCCAATGGAGGAAGCATGTATTAGCACCACAAGCTTTCCATCTCTAAAACCTCCTGCCTGCCCTCAACTCTGTCCCTTGTAACAACACCACCTGTGGGGAAGGAAAAAGAGGTGAAGAGAGAGGAACTTTGCCTCACCCACAGGTAGCATGGTCCTTCCACCTGCTTGCACTATATGTCGTAAGCTACCCAATCCCTTTCCTCTTGCTTCTCAATAGATGTTTGACATCGATTTAATAACTCATTCGAGCGTCTTAATTGGGTTTATGAGCCTTTCGGGACCTCTAGGATAGCCTGCCAGGTTTTGTACTTAGAGGCCACCATAGTATTTCCCCACTGTATATAAAATGGGGATGGTGATGATGGTGACTATGACAACAATGATGATGTTAGTGACTAATGATGGGGTGGTTGTGGAGATCAAATTAATTTAGTTCAAGTAAGGCATAACTACATTATCTTTTCAAGGAGAATAAAAAGGCATTGGGGTGGGAACGAACAATGTATGCAACCAGGGGTCTCCTCAGTTTTCCGTCAGACAACATTTATTTCATGCTAAAGACTGAGCACGTTGAAGTAATATCAGAGAAATTAGAGGTGGCTGACATTTTTTCAGTTTCTTGCAGAGGTGTTTGATAAATATCTATTGATATTGATATTTAGGCAAAAATGCTTTTAAATAGTACTGTGAGATGCCAGAGGTACAGAGTAAATAATACCCGTAGACAAATAAGTTCAATAGAACTTACCAAGGTAGATGGGTACAGTGAAGTCAAGGATGGGGCAATTCTACCTTTACATGGAGTGGCTCGTAAAGAGCTCTGCAGTCAGCAGCTCAGGAGAAGCTTCACAACAGCACGAAAAACATGTGACCAGGAAAGAGTTTGAGGAGGGGAAAAAGAAGCGAAGGTGGGCTGAGGAACAGATCCTCAAGGGAGAGGAACATCATGCAATGGAGTTCGCATATTCAAGGAAAAGCCACCAGCGTTTTACCAGGATAACAACAACTTGACTGATTATGAGTGAAAGCATGGAGATCACTTCAGATACTACTGCAAGAGTCAAGGAGCAAAATGCTGGGAGTAACGCAGGTGGACAGAAGTGGCCCAAATAGATTAAAGAAATAGAATCAATGGGCCCTGACTGGCGTGGCTCAGTGGATTGAGCGCCGGACTGAGAAACAAAGGGCCGCTTGTTCGATCCCCAGTCAGGGCACATGCCTGGGTTGCCGGCCAGGTCCCCAGTAGGGGGCGTGTGGGAGGCAACCACTCGTTGATGTTTCTCTCCCTCTCTTTCTTGCTCCCTTCCCCTCTCTCTAAAATAAATAAATAAAATCTTTTAAAAAAATAGAATCGATAGGACTTGAACACTGACTGGATATGTGGAGCGCATTTGGCTGAGAAAAAAGAGAAAACTAGGCTAGCTCCCAGGTTTCCAGCTTGTGAGTGTATGGGTAAGGGGGCCAGTCACCAAGATCAGAATGAAGGAGAAGAAATGAGTTAAGAAAAAAAGAAATTAAATTCAATTGGGGTACAATGATTTTAAGTATTTTGGGGACAGCTAGATGAAGATGTACTATTGGTAACTGGACATAGGTACATGTCAGAGGCATAAAAAGAAGTCAGGGGTGGAGATAAAATTTGATATAATTTTACATCTTTGCAATGGAGAGGACAAGATTACCCCACAGAGTCCTAGCCAGTAGCTCAGTTGGTTAGAGCATCATCCTGTTACACCAAGCTTATGAGTTCGATCCCTGATCACGGCCCATAACAAGAAATGGTGAATGCATAAATAAGTGGAACAACAGGTCGTGGTTTCTCTCTCTCTGTCTCTCCCTTCCTCTCTCTCTAAAAATCATTAAATAAAATACTTTAAAAAGATTACCCCATGGAGAGTTTGTTCAGAAAATTATAGGCAATTCAGTGAACAGAATAAGAGGTTTGGCTATTGGAAAAGCAGAGCCAAAATTATTATTTGCCAATTGCTGATAATTGTTTTTCTAGGAAATATTGTCATGAGGGAAAGCTCTTGTTTTTTAAATATTTATTTTGTATTCTGTGATTGATTGGACACTGATTCAGTGATTTGGAATGCTACCTTCTTTACATGCTAAATTCTAGCACAGAATGTACATTGTTTCTGGGTTGTGCATTCAGGGCTACAGGTGTGAAGGTCAGTATTTATGAAGGCTTAATACAGTTTTAATTGTTGTAACTCTGTATACAAATATTTGCATTTTTTTCAGGCCTTCAAACTCATGTGAGTCCTTATTCACAAAAAAAAACAAAAACAAAAAAGCAAACCTATTTTATGTCATAAAGTTAGTCACAGTCCAATATTACTGGTTTCAAATACTTGAACAATAATTTTCCTACCCTGGTTGGAAATATTCGCTTAATACTCTGCTACTATTATAGTAAACTCCAATGCGAAAAGCACTATAAAAGTAGCGACTTCCCTGAAAATAAATACGATGCTTCTCAATTTCTGTACATGCACCATATTACATTCACCTGAAATTACTGACCATCTGCCCAGACCCATTTTCCTCTTGTGGGTCTCCGATGAAGTTATCACCTGTTGCTCTGGCAAAGGTCATAAGAAAGTAGAAATACAATTATTTCTTTTAAGACTTTATACCTTATTTATTTATTTTTGGAGAGAGGGAAAGGTGGGGGGAGAAAAAGAGGGAGAGAAATATTGATGTGAAATATCGATCAGTTGCCTCTTGCACACCCCCAAGAGGGGACTTGGCCCACAATCCAGGCATGTGCCCTGACTGGGAATCAAACTGTTGACCTTTCCGTTGGCAGGCTGGTGCTCAATCCACTAAGCCACACAAGCCAGGGCAGAAATATAATTATTAAACATTCCCTTTTATTCTAAATTTGTTTGTTTCAGTCTGAATTTCACATGCAATTACATACTCACTAAGGTGAGCCATCTAGAGTGTTCTTGGAAATATTTATTATTCCTCTGATTCATATTACATACGACAGCCTAAAGAGCTTGAAACCAAGCTCATAAGAGATGTTGATTACATTCAACTGCTTTTTCCATCAAGCATCTTGTACTCTGAAAATCAGATTCTGAAGCCTGAAAATGAATTAATTTTTAACAACTGAAGTAAACTTAGAATTCTGTTGGTATAAATTTTATTTATGTGACAACTATTTCTGGCTGCATCTTATCCTCACGTGACTGAAAGTGATGTGAAAGAATGCCTTATTTTCTATTCATTGGTAAGAGGTATGCAGATTCTTTTGAAATATTTTTAACTAAAATTTTTTAGCTAAAATAATGAAATTTCTATCCAACTGAGATCTACACATCAAATGGCATAGGGAATCCTGGCTTACATATCTAAAATGCAAAATAAAAGTACCAGTTTTTATAATGCAGTATACACTATGTTCATACATCCCTGCCGTCTACTCTGATCTGCTGCAAAGACACATAGGAGTGAGGAGGGCAATGAGTAAGAAAGTATCTTTGATTTGGCCAGGGTACCACTCTTTAAAAAATTAAGTTCTGGAACGTTCTGACACCATCATTGAAACTCCCTACCAAGTCCTACAAATCCCACAGGTTCTAGCTCCTGGCTACCCCTCTCACCATATCTCACCCCCTCTGATTTGATTATTTCACTCAGGGGACACTGGCCTCCTTTGCTGGTTCTTGACTGGGCTTAGCAGGGCAATTTTGCCGACGGTCACATTCTTCCCCTAGATATCCACCTGCTTCTCCCTATGACTTCTCCCACTTCACAGCGGTCCCTACTGAAATGTCACTTCATTATAGACGGTCTCCTGCAAACCACCCTCCCCATCTCCTTTCCCTACCACATTTTCCTTTCTAGTACTTCCTACGACTTGATATATTTCATACAGGGTCTGGCACAAATAATGCCCCTTTTTATCACAAAATCATAAGCATGTAATCCTGTAACATAACAATATCGCACTCAAGCACACTATACGACACTTTAGGTGTAATGTTCAAACTGCTGTCCATCTTGTGTGAGACATTCACGTACCCTACCAACCACACTCAAGCAGGCGTTACTTCTGCCAGACCCTGTATATTACCATCTATTTCTGCCACCAAGGCCCCTTCTCCAGAAGGCAAGTACCAAGCATGGAGACTTTGCTACATCCCAACTGCCTAAAACAGTGCCTGACACAGAGTATGTGCTCCGAAAGTGTTTGCTGAATAAATGGAATAGAACAGAGAAGCCAGAAATGACCACAGATATGTGATAATTTAGCATATGTATTTAAAAACAGTGAGGAAAAGATAGTCTTTTAAACAGATTGAAGGGGATAGTTATCTTTCTGTTGGAGAAAAAAACTGAGTCAACCTCACCAGTATACAAAAATAAAGATCTCCTGGTTAAAATAAATTATGAAAGTAAAAGAAGAAAAGTTCAGAAGCCTGAAGCTTTCTTTAAAAAAATAAAATCTTGGGCTGGTCTTTACCAATCAAGTATAAAAACCTTAAAATTATCATTGGAAAGATTGACTTATCTGACTACATAACACATTTTAAACTCCTGTAAAGCAAAAGAAACTGGGAATATGGTAAGAAAAAAAAGAAAGAAAGAAAAAGAAAAAAAACAGGCACAAATAATGCCTTAAAATTGTAAGATACATGATAGATAAAATATAGACATATAAGAAGTTACTCTGTCGTCCTATTAATTGGGGAAATAAAAGTTACAACAACAGCCATTTTTCACTTGGCACATAGGAAAAATCAGAAAGATAAAAACTGTGCTTGCAAGAACATGGAGAAACCAACCCTGTTATCCATTGCAGGTTTGTTGGTAATTCTGACAACCTTTTTGGAAAGTAATCTGAAGTTTAATATACAAAAATCCTTTGACTCAGTGATCTCACTTTTGGAAATTTATCCTTCAGAAAAGAAACACACTTCTAATATTTCTTTAATTTTTATAAGGAACATTTATGTATTACTTTTATAACATTAATTTAAAAATTCAGCATCATTCTCCCAGCTTCCACCCCCATGTGCACCCCATCCTTTTTAATAGCTTTACACATTCTGGGAATGTCCTTCTTTGTCCTTTACAAGTTATCTACCGACCAATTATTTGGCCCAGCTGAAATTACTTCTCCTCTCTAAATGTTTACTTATTCCTGCAGAATTTACTTATGGTCTTAAAAGCCAAGGTTCTTACGCTAGCTCATAAGGCTCTACATGATCTACCCCCTCATCCACTCCATCCCTCCGACCTTGTTTAATGCCACTGTACATTGGCTCATTGTACCCGAGCCACACAGGCTTCTGTGTTATTCCTTGAACAGATCAGACGTAGCCCATCTCAGGCTATTCGTACTTGCTCTCTCCTCTAACAGGAATGCTCTTTCCCCAGGCGTACACGTGGGCTGCTTTCTCACTGCCTTCACGCCCCACGTCCAGTGTTACCTCATTAGAGTGGTCATCCCTGACCACTAGGACTAGCTACATAGTTTACTGGGCCCAGAGAAAAATGGAAATACAGAGCCCTAAATTATTAATAATTGTAAGACATCGGCAACAGAGCATTAAGCCAATCATGGGACTCTTCTCCGCATGGGGCCCTGTGTGACTGCATGTCACACGCCCATGGAGCTATCCTGGCTGAGAATGTCACATAAAAAAGCAACTTCACCTGCATATTCCTTATCTCCCTATTTTCTTTTATTTTTCTTTACAGGGATAAATGTTTACATATTTCTTATTCGTTTTTCCCATCAGAATGTAAGCTCCATGAAGTAAGGGATTTTTGATTCTTTTTTCACTATCATGTCCCCAAGGACATAGCAAATACTCAACACTTTTTGTTGAGTGAATGAATATTCCATCATAACACATGTTTTAAGTTTTGATAGAAAAGCACATGAGCCCTGGCTGGTGTAGCTCAGTGGACTGAGCACCCGCCTGCGAACCAAAGGGTTGCTGGTTCGGTTCCCCCGTCAGGGCACACGCCTGGGTTGCGGGCCAGGTCCCCAGTAGGGGGCACATGAGAGGCAACTACACATTGGTATCTCTCTCCCTGTCTTTCTCCCTCTCTTCCCCTCTGTCTAAAAATAAAATAAGTAAAATCTTTTAAAAAAAGAAAGAAAAACACATGAGCCCATATTTCGAATGCAAAAATAAGATTAGACATATGAACTCATGCCTTTAAATGTGGAAGTAAGTATTCAGTCAGTAAATTGCTTGCTTTCTAGGAAAAGATTCAAAGATAATGTGTATTTTGCTGTCTCTGTACATTGAACCACTGACACAAAAAGAAGACAGCTAACTTTCCTAGTGTTAACATTTTTTTATGTTTCCGTCTACATGCATTAAGACACTTTTATAATAATGTTTCAACATCTTTTATGATTTGTCTAAACAGTATTTCACAAGGTATGGAGCAATAAGTATTAGAAAAACTAATGATTATTTAAAATGGTATCATATGCTGTCGATATTCAGCAGTATACTTCCTAAACTATTCCTAAAGATACATTGTGTTCCAAGACTATAAACCCTTCAATTTATGATTACGTAGCTGAAAGCCATCTCATATTCTCTTCCAAATACAGTAGAATATTTTCTAAAAATGTTGATTTCTGACACTTTTTCTGAACTCCGAACTTAGTCCATCACATTTTCTATTTGTTCGTTATCTTTATTCCAGACGGTACAACCCATGATTAGATGTTACTAATCCAGACTTTCATCCCATGGCACACATTTTCATCTAGGTATATTACCTGTCCCTGTGTGTGACAACGTTTGAAACAAACCTTCGCTCTTCCCCTCTGATAATGACAATAGCGCAGGAAGAAGTATGTTGTAACACCTTGGTAACGATGGTCTTTTTAATTCGCCGGTTCACTGGCACCCAACTGAAGGTCATTTCGTGTCTATCAAACTGAGAGTAATCAATGCCATTGAATTATTTTAATTTAATTATTTGTTCTTTTAAATTCCTGTTTTGATAAGAATTATTAATTAGCCAAATCATTGCTTCCTTTAAGGATATTCCACAACTCTTTTTTGAAATGACCGTACGGTTTCTGTGCCTTCTTAATTTAATACTGACTTTCTTCAGCAATGTATAATGTTAACATTGCTTTTCTTACAAATAAATTTTATAATCTATTTTCAACATTATTAAGTTTTCCCCCTCCTGTCTAGTCATCCACTTGAACATGTGCCTTTTTCTCTACTTCTAGGCTAATGCTTTAAATCACTATTCAAATTTTAATTTTTTTTTACAGTCCTGCTTAGGAAAGAACAGAATAACTCAAATAACTTATTGAAGAATGAGTTAAAAGAGACCTTTTTTTTTTTTTTTTGTAGTCTTCCAGAATCCTGTGGATCTAATAATGTACTGTGTGGACAATGTTGGAATATAAGTCAACGTAAGTTTTGAGATATTCAGCCCTGGCTGGTGTGGCTCAGTGGATTGAGTGCCAGTCTGCAAACCAGAGGGCCACTAGTTTGATTCCCAATCAGGGCACATGCCTGGGTTGCAGGCCAGGTCCCCAGTTGAGGGCATACAAGAGGCAACCGATTGATGTATCTCTTGTACATCAATGTTTCTTTCCCCTCTTTCTCTCTCCCTTCCCCTCTAAAAATAAATAAATAAAATATTTTTAAATAAATTATGAGATATTCATAATATTTGCTTTCCATAATTAAATTTTTATTTCCAGGCCTGTGTATTATCTGACTTTTAAACATTAATAGAAAAGGATAAAAAGACCAGCAACAAAGATGAATTTGCATGAAAGAATGTGTTTAAAATGCACAAATATTCAAAACACCTCGTGTCCTTTTTTAAAAAAATTTCATGTATAGTAGACTAGTTGATTGTCCTTCAAACAAAGTGAATTACTCTGAGTGAGATTTTTATTCTAACCATTCATAGAAAATTCTCTGCAGAGTATAACGAGCATCATGAACAAACTAAAGATATTGTTACATGCATTTTTTATCACTGGACATCAAAAGAATGACATTCTAACTCAGTAATTTTGATCTTTATGTCACCCATCAAACACTCCTCATGAACAGCATGCCTGAAATATTATGTGTAGCAACTGCAGTTATTAACTATCAATTTATTTTCCAATGTTTATGAATCAAAATTTTATATTAAAATGTATTATTAATTACCCACAATATACTACTTCATTAATTGTGGGTAATTGTAATGGAGAAACCTGGTAGGTAATATCTTACAAAGATGTGATTTGCCTCTGGACATGATGTTCTGCTTTTGGTATTACCACCAAAAAAATGTATAATCTAAATCTAATATTAAGAAAACATCAGACAAACCAGCTGAGGAGTATCCTACAAAATAAATGATCTCGCCTGGCCAGGTAGCTCAATTGGTTAGCGTGTCGTCCCCATATGCCACAGTTATGAGTTGGATCTCCGGTCAGGTACATGCAAGGAGCAACTAATGAATGCATTAATAGGTGGAACAACGAAGTGATATTTCTCTCTCTCTCTCTCTCTCCCCTCCTCTCTCTCTTTCTCTAAAATCAATAAATAGAAAAACCAGTCCTGGCTGGTGTGGCTCAGTGGATTGACCACTGTCCTGAATACCAAAGGGTCACTAGATCAATTCCCTGTCAGGGCACATGACTGGGTTGCAGACCAGGTACCTAGTTGGGAGCATGTGAGAAGCAACAGATTGGTGTATCTCTCACACATTGATGTTTCTCTTCCTCTCTTTCTTGATCTCTTCTCTTCTCTCTAAAGGTAAATGAATAAAATCTTTGTAAAAAACCATTAAAAAATAGAAAAATCTTAAAAAAACAAATGTCAATATTCAAGGAATCAGGAATAAAAACGAAAATATACAATAATTGTTTTTATCATTTCTGTCAGTCTGAAATTATTTCAAAGTTAAAATAAGAAAATTGGAGGAAAACAAAAACTTTATATCAAAATAAAATAGTCATCACATCCAAGGTGAGATCCAGCCTAAAACAAACCGATATTTTAGCTTGCCCTGGAAAGTATACAATTGCCTTTCAATATTTGAAAGAATGCTACTTTCGCATTACAAATGTAAAGATATTGCTTAGAGATAGTGTTTCATTTGTTGACTAAACTACTTTCCCAATACAGTAAAACCTGTGACTTTAAAATATACATGGCATTTTACTGCTGTCCTGTCTTTTATGTCTTGGCGTTATCTTCTTTTATCTCTGATCATCACATCTCCTTTTTCTAGTAGAACTGTACCATCTACAACTAGACTGTATTTGCCTCTCCAGGAAATGTCCTCCTACATCAAAATCATCGTAAGACTAATCTTTTCATAAATACTTGCACCTAAGTTTTTTTTAAACAACTATGATAAATCTACTTATCTTTCTTATCTTTCCTACATCCATTTTTAAAATGTAATAGGTGTTAATGACCAGTCGAATTCAATAAAGTCTTTTTTGGTAAAATTATGTTTACTCTATTACTCCTTTTATAACTTTTTAGGCATGGTATTTTGTTAGATTAAAAATATGTGTGTATATTTATATATTATTCACTTGTTTATCTTTTCACGTATTTTTAAAGGTACCTATTTTTTTTCTTGCTTTCCTTTTTCAAATGTAAATTCTTCAATGCACAGGCTGAGTTCATTTTCCTTGATTACTCACTCTGTAGTTCCAAGCCCAGTGATTCAGACGTGGGTGCTGAATATATGTTTAGGAATGATTACGGTAATGGTTCTTAACCATTTTTTCGCCTGTGGCATGCTTTTGAATAGAATTTTTGCTGATAGACTTGAAGGCATTAGAAACCTGAGAACTTGAAACCAGTCAATAATAATGACAGAATAATCACTACTCCAGTTAACAATAACGCCTCTCAGTGTCTGTGCCAGCATCCACACAGTTCCCTCCCTGTTTTAGTACGATTTTTTGTTGTCCTGAAGGATTGCTGTTAAAAGTTCACTGAGCAAGAATTTCTCATATTTTCTTTTATTAGATTGATGTCAAATTTGCTTTTCACTTCTTACTGGTAGCTAGTTGTGCCACTGCTGTACTGAGAATGGCAGGGCTCTTGGCATCTAACAACTCCATCCAAACCTCTGCACTGAGACTAAACTATCATGGTTCTAGCAGCTTAAGGACATGTCCCTGGAATGACCTCAGCCCACCCCTTTAAAATGCCTGCCTGAGAATCAGCTCAACACTGTTAAGAGAATTTCCTATTTGTTCAGCCAAAACCTGGTGTTAGACGTATAGGCCCCTGAACTCTCTCTTAGAGGAGATATTTTAGAAAGCTTGCAATTAATCATAAATCCTTTTTCTGCCCTTTGAGATGTAAATCTACCACCCCAAACTGTTTCCTCAAGCACTGGAGGGCAGTCTCTTTGAAATGCAAATCTTCAGGGAGGTACCGCTCTCACTCTCTGTCCCTGTGTCTGCGTACATAAACAATGTTCTAAAATTCAATCTGATCATGCCTAAATAGAGGACTGGGACCTGACCTCAGTGGCTGCCTTGCTTCAACTGGCACCACTGCCTCCTGTGATAAAGATAGGAGAGGTTTTTCTCCTCCGAAAAGCTCCAATGAACAGATCCAGGCGTCCTGGTCACACGGACTACTATCCCTGAGTACCTGCAGTGCCTTTCTCTTAGCACACCAAGCCTTTAAAATGTCTCCAGCCCTTTGTTTCAGGGAAGTTGAGTTCAGCTTACTCTGGGCCCCCTTCCCTATTACAATATAGTATTACTGAATAAAATCTGTCCTCATTTGTTCAACTAATGTCCAGCTTAGCCCTTGACAATAGTATGTTGCATTACCTGCTTAACTCAATGTTGTCAGGTGCTGCAGAAATAAATTTTACATGTTGATCACAATTTGGTGGCATTTCTACTGAGGAAAAAAAGCACACGACTGCTGAATATTGGGTATGCGTTAGGAGACATTGCTTCACCAGCCTTCCCTGTTTCTGAACGTCTCGTTTGCAGAGGTACTGGACTGCCTTTTCTCCTGTCTTTTCTAGGTTGTTTGTGTGGTGAACAACCTTGGAAGATAAAGGGAGGTTTGTTTATTGTCCAGTATAATAAAGAGGGTGCCTAGTTTCAGGGCCTTCGGGACCTTCTTGCCCTTTATAAAAGATTTTGGTTCCCTGACAGAGGTTAAGACTCCTCTGCTGTAATGGAGCTCACTGTGTGTAATTACTACCTGGCCCTCTTTGCATTACCCTTTGGGAATTGGGGCTCAGGAAGCCAGTGGCCCAGAGATCACAGAAGAAGCTACTGTAGATGATGCAGCCTGGAAATGTGGGCATTAATTCCAACTCCCAGTATTAACCAATGGGAATGAGGAGAAGGGGGAGGGGAGCTGCAGAAACAAATTCCCCACCTTCCCCCTTCCTTCTTCTATGAACTACTCTAAGCCATAATTTGTCCTTGCAGCCCATTTAGGGAAACCTCTTCTTGGGATATTTCTTCCTACTATACCTATCTGGATGAGAAGCCCCACTTCTCTACTTTCTAGGAAAAAAAAAAAAAAGACCACCTAACATTTCATGAGTTTAGAAATTTTAAGACTTGAGAGATTTTGAAGAGGGTTGCATGCCAAAATTTCAGCTTTACCATCTTTCTGACTTAATTCATCCGTCATCGTTCTGGAGCAACAAATTCTTTATCAATCTTCGTGCAGAACAGTTCTGTCTCCATTTGGTTCCTCTGGGATCTTATTTTCTGTGCTAAGAATCTATTTGGAAATCTCCCTCCCCCCTCAAACAAATATAATTCCCTTCCCATGAGGAATTCTGATAAATAAAATTTTTTATCTCATTATATGCATATTTTTTAAAGTACTTAGAAAAGATAGCAATAAAAGTATAAAATTATCCATATTACAAAAGAGTTAACATTAGTGTCTTTTGTCTCAGTCTTTAATATGTTTCATAACTAAGCTCATTCTGTATATAGATTTTTATACTGCTTTAAAAAAAAAATGTTGCCCTGGCTGGTGTGACTCAGTGGATTGAGCACGGGACTGTGAAGCAAAGTGTTGCTGGTTCGATTCCCAGTCAGGGCACATGCCTGGGTTGTGGGCCAGGTCCCCAATGAGGTTATGCGAGAAGCAACCACACATTGATATTTCTCTCTCTCTCTTTCTCCTTCTCTTCCCCTCTGTCTAAAAATAAAATAAATTTTAAAATCTTTAAAAAAACCTATGTAAAAATAAATAAATAAGATCTTTTAAAGAATGTTTCGTATTCTATTATTGGAAATTTCCAGAGCCAAACTTTATTCAAAAACCTAATTTTCAATGGTTTTATATTTTTCATATGGGCTGAATAAATTTAAAGTTTTCCCTGTGGTTGGACAGTTTGGTTTTCTTTTATTTTTATTGTCCTCAATTATGCCATAATAAATATTTTGGTACCTAAATCTTGGTCTGCATTTTAATTATTACATTATAACAGGTAATTTGATGAGAAATTAATGAGTCAGAGGATATTTCAAGGTTCAAGGTGTCTATTGCTAAATTGCTTCTAGAAAAGTTTCTTGAAAAGGGGACAATATGCTGAGACACATGATTTTTACAGGTAACTCAGATTGCAAAATCTATGGAAAAGATGACTCGAACTGTGGCAATCAGGATTGCGAGGGTGTGAATGTAGAGATGCAGGTAGAGTTTAGGAATATTTCTAAAATAGACAAAAGGAGTTAGTAACTGGTTATTGGGAGGTGAGAACAGCAAGGAACCAAAGACAATTGCCTCGCTTTCCTACCTGTCTAATTGGGGAAAGTTACTTAATATAGAAACAGAAGATAGTGAAGTGTGTAGAAGATAATTTGGTTAGCGATTTGTTTCCTTGACTTGCCTGACATCTGGGCTAGCTTTAGAATTTTTTTCAGAGAAGGGTCTTTGGATGGCAACCTGTTTAGAAAGTCTTGTCTTAAAGCTGCATTTATTTAGCAGACACCTGTTTTTTCAATTTAGATTTTATGCATATTTGGTTATATAAATCGAGATTGAAGGATGATAAATTATCAAAGTCAGCCCTAGGCAGGCAATACTGGCATCCATTCCTTCTTACTCTTCTATTCCCACTTCAGCTTTCCTTAGGAGGTTCACCCCTCTCCCACTGGCACTTCCTGTGGTTTTACTGCCCCTCATTCAAGTCAGTCAATCAGAGACAATGGGGTTGAAGCCTGGGAGTTCCCAGGGAAACTGCTGAAAAATACTCTTTCCACAGGAATTGCAAAGAGAGTAGGATATAAACCTAGAGCTGTTGGCAGTTGTACTGGTCCTGCAAAAGAGTCAACCCAAAGCAAAGTAGAAGTGAATTTATCCTGATGACCTGGTTCTGATGGCATCACTGAAGCCCTAGGATCCACATGCACTGACGACAGTTCCAGGACTTTCAGTCCCGTGAGGTATTAAAATTTCCTTTTTATTTTAGGTCATTTGAGTGAGCCTCTGTCATCATGTACAACCAAAGAAATCCTGGCTGATACGGTATTGGAAGTCAGAAAATGGCTCATGTCAAAAGTGTCAGCTACTCAAGGTAAAACTAAGAGGAATCCTATTGTAACTATACAAGTGTTCTCTTTTATATTTAATGGCTGACAAAGGTGTATGGAGCATGATCTGTAGTGTCAGGCACTGTGTCAGCTTTATACACAAAACAGGTTAATTAAAGGTGTGGTTACAAAAATACTTCTATGGACAGCTTATTAAAATATCATTACAATTCCTAAGTTGGCCAATTACCAGTTAGAATTAATAGTGTGAATTTTGGCCTTTAGGTTTTATGTACTTTGCCTTATATTCCTTTTCTAGATATAAGGGTAGCTAAAATCGTAGTTAGCAAGTAATTTATTTGCTTTAACTTCAGAAATCGTTCAGATGTCTGGAAAAGAAAACTCCACACTAGGAGCTCAAGCTTCATGATATAGATTACCAAAGGGTATTATAGCTTCTATGTAAAATGTGTAACAATTGTCCACTCGTTGATGTGTAGAATTTGGGGGTCTTCCTCTTGCATCCTCATTTCCATTACTTTCAAAGGGTACAGATGGTGGAAACTCATTTAGCAATAAAAGCTCGATTAAGCATTTTAATGTGACATTAGTAATAGATTATGTAAAGTTGTAAGAGTAAGAACTAATCAGGTTTTTTTTCCCCTCTAATATTCATGAATGTTTCATTTTTTTAGCCACCTTTGTGCCTCTGCTGTCTCTTTTGGTCTTGAGTTGTCACTTGAGGATGGTTTAATTAAGAATGTTTTCACTTCACACTCGCCCTTGGATCATTAAAAATCATAACGGAAAAAATGATAATGGAAAAAAATTTGAAGCTGTTAATATGAGTACTTCAATATGTATCAAGGGATCCAGAACACATTATAGTGAAAAATCGAAACACAGAAAAAAGTACTCACCATCCTACATCTCATAAAAATTACATGTAACCAACTAGTAATTAATGTACCACAAATGTAGAGCAACAAAATACTTCATCTTTTTCAAGTTCACTGCTTAAATGTAAATAATCAACAAATTTTTCTTTTTCTCACAGTGGTTTTCAAAGAACTCACTACTGGGTTAGCAAACATATTCTTATTAAAAAACCAGTATGCCCTGGTTGGTGTGGCTCAGTGGATTGAGTTCCCGCCTGCAAACCAAAGGGTCGCTGGTTCAATTACCAGTCAGGGCACATGCCTGGGTTGCAGGCCGGGTACCCAGTTGGGGACACGCTAGAGGTAACCACACATTGATGTTTCTCTCCTTCTCTTTCTCTCCCTTCTC
Source organism: Mormoops blainvillei (assembly GCA_004026545.1). NCBI lineage: Eukaryota > Metazoa > Chordata > Mammalia > Chiroptera > Mormoopidae > Mormoops > Mormoops blainvillei. The sequence continues at coordinate 51,511 of PVJD01008563.1, forward strand.
CTCTCTCTAAAAATAAATAAGTAAAATCTTTTTTAAAAAATAAATAAAAATTAAAAACAAATATAGGCGACAAAGACCAGGGCACCTGGTCTTATGGCTGCAGAGCCACTTCTCAGACCCGCGTTTATTTTCTTTCCACCAGAAACTCAATCTGCATTCCTCTTCCCTTTCTGCTAAGATTCTTGTTATCTCTAGCCACAGACAAGCTGTAGAGTTGGGCACATTTCCCCCAGTCTAGCTCACTATCTTCTTCTATTTCTTGGCTGCTCCTGAAAATTAGGACAAGGATCCTTTTATTACAAGAGTTTTATGGCTAATCACTCTGAGAATTATAAAAATAATAAACTTGAGGATGTCGGAAAGCTTGGGAATTTTATGAAGTCCTTACAGATTTTTCTGCATCATAGTTCCTCACTATCCTGTTAGATAAAAAGAGTGAACTCCAGTGGATTGGATTTCTATTTTCAGCCTTCCTAACAGAGTTCACCAAATCTCACTTCTTTCAAAAGTTTGTTTTTCATGATATTTATGCAAATTCCTTCCTTTGAGATGGCCCTTCTCCCCAGCATGTAGGCTGGAAGTCATAACCAAAACCGAAAAGGTATATCCTCTTGTCTGAAACTGGTAATTTCCATGTTTGAGGAAGTAGAGACTGTGCAACATCCACTCCAAGGTATGGGTACCATATAGGAATCATCAGGTTTGAGCAATCACCTTTCTTGAAAGGATGCTAGTTTATTCTAGCTTTTGTCAGATTTCCAAGTTTTAGTATTTCCCAGGGAAACCAAAACAGTGATTTTTAGACACAGAGGATTCATGTTAGTAGTTAGAATTTCTTGTTCTAAACCTTGGGGCTATCATCCTGCACTTAGAACCTCTTAAAATATGGATTTCAAATTATTTTTTGCAGGTACTAGTTAACCTGGGCCATATATCTGTGAGAAAGGGGAGCACCTAGAAAGCAGTAGCAGGGGAACTGACCCAGCCAGGAATCCATTGGATTTTCCAGGATCAAAATATTCAAGCCATTGCTAAAATGCAAGAAGTATCAAGAGTTCATTGGCGTTGAAAATAAGAATTTTTAATATTTCAGGTACCATGGAGATTTATTAATAAATCAAATTTGGAATGTCATTTTACAGTCTAAACTCCTTCAGCTTTGAAGGTCACCTACACGAATGAGAAAATGTACAGTTTGGAAATCAGGTGTTATCCCCACTCAGTGTCTGGTTTAGAGAGCACTATGAAACAGCAAGAAACACACAAACACAGCGCATCAGAAAGAAAAAAGAGGTTAGCATCCTGGTGTTGATTCTGCCAGGCATAAATGTAGTGCTGGCCCGGTACCGGGACCTTGCGAGGCTGGCAGGCGCTTCCCTAGTGAGGACGCCTGTCAACAGGGACCGGGGGTCGCCGAGGGTCCACCGCCACCTGGGTGTCTCCATGAGGGTTCAGCTCCGCGCACGCCAGCTGGTCGTGGTCAGGGAGCCAGGGCAGCTCGTCAAGGCCGCAGGTGGCGGGGCTAGACATTGCAGGAGCGCGACGACGCAGGAGCAGCGACCCGGCAAGGGCCCCCGGGATCACGCCGCGTTCTCACGGCCCGGCGCTGGGGGCAGGGGGGAGGGACAAGCGCGCGGCGACGGCGGCGAAGGGGCGGGGCCGCGCGAAGCTGCTTTTCTCCGCTCCGGAGCGCGCGGCGCGGGCTCGCGGGGCAGGGGGACGGGGCCGCGGCGCGGGGAGGACGCCGCAGGTGGCTCGGGCTGGGAGCCGGGTGCGCGGGCGGCTGCCTAGGAGTGGAGGCGGGAGGCGGGCCCTCGCTTGGCTCCGCTCACAGCCTTGGCGCAGCGGGCTGAGGAGACGAAGCGAGCCGAGGCGGGCGAAGGGCGCGCGGCACCCACTTGACGGCCGGCGGTGCCCCCAGCTCTCAGCATGTTTCGCGAGTCGAGGGTTTTCCTCCCGCCCGTGGGCTGAGTCGGCGGCGGCGGCGGCCAGAAGAAGCGACATGCACCTGCCAGGCGCGGTTTAGAGGACGCGGCAAGTCCCGGCCGCCAGCCGGAGGGCTTTCTTCGCCCGACCACCGACACTTGTCGCCACCGCCGCCGGCGCGAGCCAGGGCGGCAGGGTGGGCGCCCCGTCATGGCGGCCCGGAGCGCCCCAAGCTGCCACCTGCGGCTCGAGTGGGTGTACGGCTACCGGGGCCACCAGTGCCGCAACAACCTCTACTACACAGCGGCCAAGGAGATCGTGTACTTCGTGGCGGGCGTCGGCGTTGTGTACAGCCCGCGGGAACACCGGCAGAAGTTCTACCGGGGCCACAGCGACGACATCATCAGGTACTGGGGGCGGGGGCGGCAGCGGCAGCGGTTGCGGTCAGCTCTCGGAGTTTGCACTTGCCCGACCTTCTGGGTGTGGTGGCCCGGTCCTACAGGAAGCATTGCCCGGGAGAGAGGCCCGCAAGTGTCTTGTTCGGAACGCACCTTGTTCGCCCCCTACAAACGCCTTGCCCCATCTTTGGGTTCTAAAGTCTCCCTAGGGGCGGAGCGGTGACACCAAGTCCGCGGGGCTCCTGGGAGTTCGGTTTTATGGCTTTGTATCCTTCTGCCTCCAAGAAATTTATGATACTGCAAAAAACGGTTATTCGGGTAGCAATGTACTCCTTTAAATCCCGCCGGAGATTCCTCGTTAAACGAATTCTCAGAGCGTCAGGGGGGAATCCTTTACCTACTAGAGAACTGATCAAAGCCAGGTACCGCCAGCTGCGGGCTGGCCCTGGGGAGCGCGCCCAGGTGGCATCCCGGAGGGGACTCACCTCTTGACCATCATAATTAGTTCGGGTTTCAGCACCTGCTGTTATCAACAGATAGAAAAGAAAAGAAACCCCGGCAACCTTCAGGCAATTCACTGGACGTTAAAATTTGCACACCTAAAGGCAGTTTGGGGGTAGGTTTCACCCGAAAGAAGCTGCTAAAAACAATTCTACCGTTTTCCAATTACCTTGTTTCCTCTTCTTTAAAATACTCCTAAATAATTTACTTTTGTATTTTTTGCTTTAATTACTTTTTTTTTTTTTTTTGCATTTTATATAATTCTCCTTCGGGCGGTATCCTAAAGTTGGTCCCACTGATTATTGACATTTCTTTAGCGAATGGTGTATTTGAAATGTAATTTTCAGTCAGTGTTTCAGCGGAACTTTTGTGGCAAATGAAGTCAAAAGCTATAGAAAGTATTCTAGGCCAGCGATTTTCAACCGGTGTGCTGCAAGAATTTTTAAAACATGGAGTACCTGACTTATTTAGTCAAGGACACTGACCTCTTTTCCCTTAGATTGTCAAACACAAAAATAACAACAGCCAACACAACATTAGGCTTCCTGCGTGAATGAATCAAAAATTATACCTATTTTTTTTGTCAGATTGGCAAAAAAATGTATTGTTTGGTGTGCTGCAGAAGTTTAGTTATGTATGCCATGGGATGAAAAAGGTTGAAAATCGCTGTTCTAGTCCATCGATTACTGCCTCTTGCGCAGCATACTTGTCCTTGACAGAAGCAGCATGTATTTAAAATATTTTGAGAGTGTGTTTGTGTGCTGCCGCTGGATTTTTAACAGAAATTCTGTAATTGGATTTGGTTACACTATTTTATTTCGTTATTTATGTTCCACAGGATTTAAATTGGGCATTTCAAATCCAGTATTAGGGTTTGGTGTTTTACAGGCAAGAAGCGCAACTTCCATAAATAACAAAGTTGTTTTCTTCTTTAACCTTATGTGTCTGTACATCTATGATCTGTAAGGGGGATAAAGAGGCCTAGGACGAATACAAGATAGAGTAAGATGGAGTAAAGATAAGCAGAGCAAAATTGAGATTGTAGAATAGGGAATCAGGGGTGTTTGGTGTTCATTTGTTTCTTATTAACCCCAAGAGTACACTTTACCCCAATTCTCTGTCTTTTTCACTAACCCTTTCCAGTTTCTTTATGGCCCATGTGTTAGGTTGCCCACAGTACAGGGGATAGTAGCTGTACCTGATTAAAGCAGCTCTCATCCAGATACTCCGTCTATCAGGCTGAATTCAGTAGGTGGGAGAGGTGTGAAGGATTTTGAGGTCTTCTCAGAGTGTGTTTCTATTGTTTGTACTTCTTGGTATTTGAGAGCAGTATGGTATGAGGGTCTTTCAAATCTAGGTATGATTTATTTGATGGCGTAAACTATGTTTTTGTTCTTCCAGCAGTAACTAGAAGCTATGTCACATGTCACACTGCTTGAATTTTTATAATTGTGTGTCAGTAAACTCTAAGGAAGGTAATGTTTTTGCCTTCCTTATGTATGTACACACATATACATACATGTATACATATGTGTACATGTGTATATACACATATTATATATGTAGTTGCACAACCCGTACATTGTCTCAAAGTATTACAAAATGGAAGATTACTCTAATTTTCACCATAATTGGATACACACTTATTATTTTATGCAAAGGGTTTATCCTTAAAACAATTTATGACAATAAAAAAGTTTCCTGAAAATTTGCAATGGAATAGTAAAATCTGAATCATAATGGCATCTTGAAATTGGTGGCCCAAATTTAATGCAGTACTAAGAATATAGCTTAGAAATCAGTAAAAGGCCTCTGGAAATTTTATTTCAAACAATGACAGATCATTATTGTTTGTGAAACAGATCAGACAAATGTTCAGACCTTTCTGTTTTCTTTCAGTTCAGTGTTTAAAATACAAATATAGAAAGCACTCCAGTAATTTTTAATTTCACAGCAGAGAATGTAATATTCATAAATGTGAGCATAGTGGAAAACAATGTTGCTGAAATGTTAGCCTTAGTAATAAAAAGTCATTGCTGTTTTATCACCTGTTTTCTTTCCATATTTGCTTGAAATGTAGGTAAAACTTATTCATCAAATATGACTTACTTAGTCTGGGGCTAATTAGAATGAGCAGATCTTATTTTTAGGTTTTGAAAATGTAAGTGCTAAATTGCTTGTGAAGAATGAATCATAACCAGTTTATCACTTGCTTACCAATTCTGTCATCTCACTACGTCTAATATTGCTAATAATGGTGCTACATCACTTACAGTTTCATCCATGTTGCTTGTTGTTTTTTTTTTATCATATATCTCTATTCTGTAGTAATTTAGCCTTTAGTTGTATTTATGTCAGCACTGATTTATATAGAAATTAGTTTCACTGTCAGAAATAATACCGGACTTTTATGGACATTTTTTCTTGTTTTTACAGGGTGGAGGAAAAAGTAGGTTTACAGTTTGTATGGAAAATAATACAAGAATAAAATCTGTTTCATGTACCCACAACAGTAAAGCTACTTTTTGCTCCACCCTGTATTCTGTTGCAAGTTGTAGTTATAAAATTCTCTAATTTTTCAAAGTTTATTACCAGTTTAAGACTAGGTTATAAAATATGCTAGACTACTACCAATTTTAGTATAAGATGCACATTTATAGCTTGGTCTGTATTTTGAAACTTTTGCTAGTCGTTTTCCTAAAGGATGTAATAGCTTTTAAATTTTATTTATTTATTTACTTCCCATCAACACGTTTTTGACAAATTTTTATTTTTAAGGTTTTGTTTCCCTGACTGGTGTAGCTCAATGGATTAAGTGTTGGCCTGCGAACCAAAGGGTTGCCTGTTCGATTCCCCAATCAGGGCACATGCCTGGGTTGTGGGCCAGGTCCCCAGTAGGGAGTGCGTGAGAAGCAACCACACGTTGATGTTTCTCTCCCCCTCTTTCTTCCTCTCTCCCCCTCTGTCTAAAAATAAAATAAATTTTAAAAATTAAAAAAAAAATTTTGTTTATTTTTTGAGAGTGGAGAAGGGAGGGAGAGAGAAAAAAAAAACCTCTATGAGGGAAAGAAACATATCCATTGGTTACCTCTTGCACACCCCCAGCTGGGGACAAGGTCCACAACCCAGTCATGTGCCCTGACCAGGAGTCAAACCAGTGATCTTTTGGTTTGCAGGCTGGTGCTCAATCCACTGAACCACACCAGCCAGGGCAGGAAAGTTTGTTCTTGAAGTAGTGGATATTATCAACAGTTTTGAAATCATTTATTACCAATGAAGACCATTGAAGGAATATAGTAGGTTTTTTTATGTGAGTGAATCTCCACACTGAATTGCCTGAGCCCATTGTTTGTGTATTATGTAGGTGTGGAATTTGAAGTTTTTTCCTAAACATGGTGAGAGTATCTCATAAGATAGTGATTAGCTTAAATGACATAATACATCTGAAATACTTCATAGAATAAACCATACTATATGGTTGCAGGTTAGAATAAAATTCATTGCTTTTATTGGGTTGTCCCAAAAGTTTGCTTGGTATTTTCCATAAGATGACCCTAGTAGCACATAGTTGTATTTAACTTCATTCGAAACAATTTTGTTAGATTGTATTGTGACAGCCATCATATCAGAATGCATTTAAAAAAACTTAACAGATTGGTGAATTTTTGTGTTGCCATTTTAATATTGAAGATGAAAAGAAAATATGCAACATTTTGGGGGTATTATGCTTTATTATTTCAAGAAAGGTAAAAGTGCAACTGAAACACAAAAAACGATTTCTGCAGTGTGTAGAGAAGGTGCCGTGTCTAATCAAATCTGTCAAAAGTAGTTTGTGAAGTTTCATGCTGAGATTTCTTGCTGAAAGATGCTCCACAGTCTGGTAGTTGAAATTGTTAGTGATCAAATCAGGACATTAATTGAGAACCATCAGTGTTCTACCAAGAGGGAGATAGCTGACATACTCAAAATATCCAAATCAATAAAGTTGTTGGTAAAAATGAAAAATTTGTCTTTTATGGGAAGAACCATACAGACTTTGTGGCCTACCCAATAGATGTGACTTTTTAACTTTGGACAATATGAAAGGTGTGGTAGCACTTTTCTTCACTTGTGGTAGATGGTATACTGAAGAAAGAAAACTGACGTATGTATATATGGCGGGGGACCCAAAAAAACCCACCCAGAATTACCTTCTGGAGGGCGGATCCCTTGTAGTACAGGTCTCCCCTGCTCAGTGAGCTTTCTAGGAACTTATCTGTATCAGTATGCCAGTTGGCATTGTTGTGAGAAGCTGTGTTCGGCCTCAGTGAATTTTTTTTTGAAGACTCTTTCAATGCATTTTCTCATTTTATGATGGGTGATTTACGAGTGCACCTGTGCACACCTCGCTGAGTGTTCAGGAGCTTTTGGCCCAAAACAAACCCCTATGCCCTTCCCTCCCTATTCACCTGATCTTACCTTGAATGATTTTTTCCCCCTCAATGAAAAAAACCCTCAAAGGAAAATGGTTTGCTAATGTGGAAGAGGTGAAACAAAAACATCAGAAGCACTAAAAGACATCAAAATCGGTAAGTTCAAAAACTATCAAGCAGTGGAAAAAACATCTTGATAGGTATATCGAATCAAATGGAGAGTATTTTGAAGATGACTGAAGTTTAAACGTGGAAGAATACACAATTTTTTATAAGTAAATTCCACTCTTTGGGTCCCTCCTTGTGTACATAATACATATATACACACTATACACATAATTTATATATAAGATTTACATTGTTTATCTCCCCACAATAGATACAAGTTCCATGAGGATTGGGAATTTCATGTTTGGTTCACAGGTGCGTCTCTAGTGCTAAGAATAGTCCCTGGTAAATAATAGGTAATCAATAAATATTTGCTGAAAGAATAAGTAGACCAAGAAATGCATATTTCTACACTAACACAAGTTCCAGACACCACTTACAAAAATGTCTTAGGAAGGTACGAGTGACCAACTGTGGCAAATTATGATAAAAAAAATCAGAAGAGATGAGAACAGAGAATTAACCACTGGAAATGGCAGATGTGGAGGTGAATGGGAAAAAAAGGTAAAGATAGTACAAACAACTCTTTCAAATATTCTCTCTTGACAAGAGGTCATTGCATATGATGCTCCCTCTTCCCAGGATGCTATACCTTCACTTCTTTATTCTGATCACTATTTCTCTCTGGTTTTCTTAAAGACTCAGATGAAGTATTATATTCAGTAGGAAACATCATTGTAAATAAACTGTTATATCCTCATGTCATACCATATCACAGGTACATGAGTGCTATCCTTAGTACACATAGTATTCTAAGTGATTCTTTACTTGACAAATTATGTCTTTAAACTCTGAATACTTTAAGGTTGGGACCCTTGTGCAAAGGAGATGCTCAATAAGTATTTCTTTGATAAGTGAAAAGGCCTTGAAAAAACAGTAAGCTTTTAATATCTTCTAAGAACTTATTATTTCATATAATTCTTAATTACTATCCAAAACATTATTAGTTATCTATTCAACATGAAACATAAGAAAAGGAAAATAGTTATAATGCAAATCTAAATATTTGTCTTTTTCATAAATAATACACATTTAATGTACATTTATGACAGTTTGAACTGTTCTAGGTAATTCCTACCTTTCCCTGAAAACATCTTTTAATTTTATCCCTTAAACTATGCATTATTTCAAAAACAAATAATGATAAATATTTTTATATGCAGACACAAAGTGAAATCTTAATAGAATTATATAGTCTGTGAAAGTTAAGCTCATGTAATTCTAGTTACTTAAACACAGGGACATTTTACTAAATCTGAATATACTCTGTTACTCTTTGAAGTACTGCTCCTAGATATTAAACATTGCTTAAGAAAATTCTGGTATTAGGTTAGAGGGGAGGGTTTATATCCATTTCTAAAACTGCTTATGTTAAGAAGAATTCTAGGAATGCATACTTTAGCATACAGATTGGCAGTATACTTCCCAAATGGACTCATCTGGGGCACTTAAAAAAAAACAAAGATTTCTGGGCTCTGGCCATAGAAGATTCTGAATTAGTAAATCTGAGGAAATGCCTAGAATTGGCAAAAAGCTCCTTAAATGATTCTGATTATCAGCCAGGTTTGGGAAATATTGACCATATATTGGAACCATTAGGGAGATAAGTAGGTTTACATTAATTCCTACCAGACCTGTAAAAGTTGCTACCCTGAACCCATATAAACACAAAAAATACTGACCCACCATGGAAACATCATATATTCTGAATTACCTTTCCAGCTATACAATTCTGACTTGTGTTAAAGAAATGAAGTTTCCATACCATAAATACAGAGCTGTTGAAAACCACTCTTTACTAGATTATGGTGAGGCTGAATCAGTCTTCTTTCTTAAGAACATGACCTGCCAGCCACTATTGAAGAAAAGAGCTACTGTACCATGTATAATTAAGGGCTAAGAAAAAAAGACAGGAGAGTGAGATAGAGACTGTTGGGAAGAGTGTAGATAGGTGTTTGGATAGGGTGACCAGGAAGGCCTCACTGTAAAACATAAAGGTAACACTTCGGTAGAGACTTGGAGGTGAGGGACTGTACTGTGTAGGTATCTGAGGGAAGGACATTTCAGGCAAAGGGGCTATCGAGTGCAAAAGCCCTAAAGTGGAATGCCTAGTGTGTTTGAGGAACAGTTGAAAGTTAGTGTGGTTGGGCTGTAGTGAAATGGGGTAAAAGTAGTAAGAAATGAGGTCTGATGAAGTAATGGTGTGGGGCCAGAGTGTCAGACCTTATCGGCTATTGAGAGGATTTTAGCCTTCCCATCTGCATAAGACTGGAAGTTATTGGAACAGTTTAATCAGTTACTGACATAAGTTCGCTTATTGTTTTACCAAGTCACTCTTGCTCCTGTACTGAGAAAAAACTAGGGAGAGGGGCAGATGAAAGCAGAGACCATTTAGGAGACTTTTGCAATGATCTAGTCAAGATATATTGGTGGCTTGGACCAGAGTGGTAACAGTGAAAGTAATGAGAAGGGCTCAGATATATTTTGAAGATTGAGGCAGCATTATTTGCTGGTGGATCAGATATAAATTGTGACAGAAAGGAAAGGTCAGTGATCATCACAGTTTTTGGCTAGAACAACTGAAAGAATGGAATTGCCAGTGATTGAATTGGGGAAGACTAGGAAGGGCAAGTTTTCTGCGTGGGACAGAGGCAAGATCCTGAGCTCTGTTTTAGTTTTAGATGCCTAGACAAACAAGTGGGGTTGTAAATTAAGCAGTTGAACATAGGTGTCTATAATTCAGGGAAGCAGTCTGAGCGCTTATAAATTTGGGTGTTATCAGCATATAGATAGTTTTTAAAGCCAAGAACCTGGATGAGATTACTGAGGAAGTATAGATAAAGGATCTAAAAAATGAATTGCTGTGGCACGCTAGCATATGAATATAGAGATGAAAAAGAACTGACAAAATGTTACCAGAGAAGCAGGAGGAGAAAAGCAAGAGAGCTCATGGGTCATGGAAGTTAGTGAAAAAGAGTATTTCAGGGAGAAGGAAGTGATCAGCTGTATCAAGTAAAGTGAGGAGTGTTTTTTCTTAGTGGAGATGTTAGCTGTTTGGTAATAATTCTATGTATTGTAATCACAAAACTGTCTAGGAGACTGTATGCTCAGGTGATCAGGTGAACACGGGGAGCAAAAGATGTCTTCAAAATGAGTCTTGTTATTTTAGTATACAAAACTGACCTCCTTTAAGATATGTCCCAGCAGCTTGGTTATTTAAAAAATTGCACATGGCTGGCAGCTCTAGATCTTTGCTACATAAATGTATGGTCCTCAGACTAGCAGCTTTAGCATCTCTTGGCAGCTCTTTAGAAATGCAGATCTCCAATTCCATCCAGGCCTGTTGAATGAGACCCTGAACTTTAAGAGTCTCATATGATTTGTAAACATTAAGTTTGAAAAGCACACTGTATCTAGATCAGTGGTTTCCATAGTATGGTCTTTTAACCAGCAACATTAGCATCACCTGGAAACTTGTAAGAAATGTGTATTCTCAGAGTTCACCCCAGATCTAATCAGAAACTGTTAATAGGGGACCCAGCAATCAATCCATTTTAATCACCTCTAGGTGATAATGATGTATTATAAAGTTTGAAAACCACTGCTCTAGATTTCTGATTCTCAACCCTAGCTGCATATTAGAGTTACTTGGAGAGTTAAAGCAAGCTTAATAAAACCACCAACAGCTAAGTCTCATCCCTAGAAATTTGATTTAATTTGTTTAGGGCAGGTCTCATATATAGTTTCGTCGTTGTTGTTTGCCTCTGTCTTTAATTTTTAAGCTTTCCAGATGGCTCTGATATGCAGCCAGGGTTGAAGAACACTACCGTAGATGTAGTAGATATCCATGTTTAGCTGGTGGGCTAGGGAGTCAACCTTAAAAAACTCAGGGCTTAGCCAAATTTATTCATTTACTATTATGCATAAATATTGTGTTGGCCAAAAAGTCCATTTATTTTTTTCCATAAAATAGAAGACACAATTTTCATTTTCACATATTTTGACTATGTCCGCTGTCTCCTGCTAATGGCATCTAGTGGGCAGAGGCCAGGGGTGCTGCTAAGCATCTTCCAATGCATAAGACGGCCCCACAGCAAAGAATTACTCGGCCAGAATATCAGTAGTACCAAGAAACTTCGCAGACCACTTTTGACATGTTCAGTCAGTCACAGCAGCTTTTTCATACACTGCATGGATCCTTTTTTGCATTTCAGTTGCATCTTTACCTTCCTTAAAATAATAAAACATAATGTGCTGAAAATGTTGCATATCTTCTTCCATGTTCAGTATTAAAATGACTGCATAAAAATTCACCACTTTTGATAAGTTTTTAAAAAATACATGCTGCTTTGACAGTTGTCACAATATGATCTAATAAAGTTTTGAATGAAAAGGAAAACTAAGCACTACTAGAGCCAGGGTATGGAAAAAACTAAAGGAACTTTTTGGTCAACCCAATATAGCAATGTGGATACTTTACTAAGTGTTGAAACCGCTTTAAAAACTTTGGGCATTGTCCTGGCTGGTGTGGTTCAGTTGGTTGGAGCATCATCCCATAACAGAAAGGCTGTGGGTTCGATTCACGGTCAGGGCATATACCTAGGTTGTAGGTTCAGTCTCTGGTCCAGGCACGATCACTGGTCTGGGTGCAAGGGAGGCAACCAGTCGATGTTTCTGTCTCACATCAGTGTTTCACTCGTTCCCTTCCTCTGTCTCTAAAGGCAATGAAAAAATATCCTCAGGTGAGAATAATAAATAAATAAATAAATAAATAAATAAATAAATAACTTCTGGGCCCCTTGCTTAAGGTCCTCCCTTGCTTGGAATTTATTACCAAATAAAGTAATCTTTAGTATGGTTTTCCATTGGAGGGTCTGCTCAGCATCATCAGGGGCTGGAAACACTAAATGATATCTTGCATCAGCAATCCAGAATAATACTCACTAAATGGGGACCTGGAAGGGTCACTTCACGGGCAAAATTAGATGTCCATCCTAGATGGTATCGAGTGAAGTATAACCCAGTGCCCCAGGTGATGGTTTTAACAGTAGCGTGGAACAGTTGCAGTGGGTTTGACTGACTGATTTGGACCATGGAAAGTCCAAGATTGTCCATTAGTAAATTTCCATTTTGGAGCAAGAATCTGTGATCAGAAATAGACCAAATATCCAATATGTTAATATTTGATGGGATATATAAGTACCCATGAGAAGGACAGATCATCCCCACCCTATGAAATTCTAAAGTGGATGTATTCTCATGGACAGTTAAAATAGCACCCCCAGATTTATGTCCAGGCAGGGCAAGGTAACTGGGATATTGTGTTTTGTAGGTCTTGAGACTCCACATTGTCACTAACCAAGCATGAAACAGCCACTAATAGCTGATTAGCTTCTCTTTAGGCCAGCAAGTATCCTCCATGTGTCTTCAATATGAATCAGTATTCTGAGAGAGCAAGACTTGCAGGGGTTACATCTGACCAGTGCAAACAAGCTGTCTTGGCTACAGCAGTATCTATTCCAATTACAGGGTGGCACATGGCATCACCATATTGGTTAAAGACAGCAAGAACTAATACAAAAGCCTTAACAGCTTCTGGATTTCATATTGACAGTATCACCCTCTGTTAGCCAATGCAGTTTAAAGGTGGATTGGATTGTTAAAATATCAAGTGGAAATATAGTGCCTACCTTGTAACACTGGCATGCATGTCTATCTGAACATTTACACGTAATTCCTTAGTATTGATTGATTGCTAGAATGAGGGCATAGGTATGGGGCTGAACAGGAACATTGCACTCTGGATCTAGCTATTTGGAGGCCATAGACAGACTTGATTCCTCGTAACACCACAAAATTCTTATTTTTTTACTTCTGGGATAAGCAACTCACAATGCTGGATTGGCAAACAAGAGATTGTGATTGTAGATGTTAACTCAGATTTCACTCTAAAAGGTTACCTTGTTCTTCACAATCGGGATGAGAATACATGTTTTTACTTTAATCCTGAGGCTGGGGTATATAGGGATAAAGCAAAGGGATGGGTTTGCTATGGGGTAAGAATTCTGGATTGTATCATTGCCAAGGCATGGATGGTTCAACCCCTTGATGGAGCCCAAGAAAGGGAGAGATCACTGTCATGGGGACTGGAAACTTGGAATGTGTGGCAGAATGGGGAGCACCTAATTGAAATTAAAGGCCCAGAAATAAATTGATGGCAAGAGATGTGTACATAAGCCTGTTCTCCAAATCATTTGGGAGAACTCAGGTGCACAGTTGCTATAGGTCTCCTTGTCAGGGAAATTTTGCTGCTCTTCCTATTCCTAGGAACCGTGTACCTACTTTGTCTCCCAGCAAAAGAGGATATTCATTCTCTGCTCCCAATCCATTTGAATATACCTCTTTTCATCGCTGTGAGAGGGCTTTCTTCCTTGGTCAGGAGATAGGGTACTAGACATACTGCCTCTGGTGTGGCAGCTGACCTTGAATATTCATTTCAGTCTATGCAGTGTATTAACAATTACCACAGGCAGTTACTCACAGGTATTTGCAGTTTTTATGCCCAGACCTGTGTGGCTTAGTTGGAAGGGTTGCCTGTTCCGCTTTAGTTCCCAGTCAGGGTGCATTCCTTTCTGGGTTGCAGCTTCAGCCCCTGCTTGGGGCGCACATGAGAGGCACTGATTGATGTTTTTCTCTCAGATTGATGTTTCCCTCTCTTTCTCCCCCCCTTCCCCTCTCTTTAAAAATAAATAAATAAAATATTAAAAAATAATTTTGCAGTTTTTACTTGGTATGATGTTGCTTGTGGTACTATTTAAATTAGTCACGTGATGATGTAACCAGGTTTAACCATCTCAGTATCCATATCTTTACAGATACTAAGTGTGATCGGGAAGTGGGGCGTAATTCCCAACCAGGAGTGGAAAGTAGAAGGCCACTGCAAGTCTTGCAATGTACCTTGTAACTAACTGCAGAGTCCACAGACTGGTCGACATTACTTGCAGTGAGAACTTTCTCCTTTTTAGTTAACTTGTGGACAATGTGTTTTACTACATAAAATACTACACAAAGCGGCACTACTAACAAGCTAAGAAATTTTACCTGGAACCTGGATGTTAAGAGTCAGATGACATGCACTTGTGAAAAGCTGTTTTTTCAACCATAGAAAGAGACTGTGTAGGAGCCTGAGGTTGACATATTAGGCATATGAGAGGCTTGGTAAGCCCCTTCTGAGAGGGTGGTTATTATATATTTTTTAATTATTAATACATATTATTAAAAATTGAAAGGTATAAAAAAGTAGAAAAATACTCACAATCTTGTATTCTAGAGGCAATACTATTATGTTTTAGATTATTTCTTTTTAAACTTTTTGATGCATATAATCTTTTTTTAAGAGGGCTCTTTTTTTTTTTTTTGAGCAGTTTTTGTTTTACGCCAAAATTGAGAGGAAGGTACAGATTGCCTATGTACCCTTTGTCCCCACGAATGCATAACCTCCTTCTTCATGAACATCATTTACCAAAATGGTACATTTTTTACCAAGGATGAACCTTGGTAAAAGGATTGACACATCATAACCACGTGAAGTCCATAGTTTACCTTAGGGTTCACTCTTGGTGGTGTACATTTTATGGGTTTGAACAAATGTATAATGATATATATCCATCATTATAATGTGGTACAGAATATTTCCATGGCCCTAAAAATCCTTTGTGCTCTGCCTATTTTCTTCCCTCCCAACCACTGATGTTTTTACTGTCTCTATAGTTTTATCTTTCCCAGAATATCGTATAGTTGGAACCGTATGGTATGTAGCCTTTTCAGATGGACTTATTTCACTTAGTAACATACATTTAAGGTTCACTCATGTTTTTTCATGGCTCTATAACTGGTTTCTTTTTAGTGCTAAATAATATTCTGTTGTCTGGATGTACTAAGTTCATTTATCCATTCACCTACGGATGAATATCTTGGTTGCTTCCAAGTTTTGGCATTTATGAATAAAGCTGCTATAAATGCCCATGTACAGTTTTTTTGTGTGGACATAACTTTATAACTCCTTTGGGTAAATACCAGAGAGCACAATTGCTGGATTATGTTTAGTTTCATAGGAAACCGACACTCTGTCTTCCAAAGTGTCTGTACCAT
Organism: Mormoops blainvillei; assembly: GCA_004026545.1. Taxonomy (NCBI): domain Eukaryota; kingdom Metazoa; phylum Chordata; class Mammalia; order Chiroptera; family Mormoopidae; genus Mormoops; species Mormoops blainvillei. The sequence continues at coordinate 67,067 of PVJD01008563.1, forward strand.
TTTGCATTTCCACCAGCAATGCATTGCAGTCCTGTTGTTCCACATCCTTGTTAGCATTTAGTGTCATTAGTGTTTCAGATTTTGACCATTCTAATAGGTATGTAATAGAATCTCATTGTTTTGATTTGTAGTTCCCTGATGACATAGGATGTGGAGCATCTTTTCATATGCTTATTTGCCCCCCGTATATGTTTTTATTTTTAATTTTTTTTTATTTTTAGAGAGAGGGGAAGGGAGGGATAAAGAGAGGGAGAGAAACATCAATGTGTGGTTGCCTCTTGCACAACCCCATTGGGGCCCTGGCCCGCAACCCAGGCATGTGCTCTGACCGGGAATCGAACCTGTGACCCTTTGGTTCAGAGGCTAGTGCTCAATCCACTGAGCCACACCAGCCAGGGCACCATCTGTATATCTTCTTTAGTGAGGTGCCTGATAACAATTTTGGCCTGATTTTTAATTGGGTTGTTTGTTCTCTTATTGTTGAGTTTTAAGAATTCTTTGTACAGTATATTTTGGATAACAGTCCTTTATCAGATGTGTGTTTTACAAATGTTTTGTCCCAGTCTGTGGTTTGTCTTCTCATGCTCTTGACATTATCTTTTGCAGAGCAGAAGTTTTTTTATTTTTATTTTTTAAGATTTTATTTTATTTTATTTTATTTTTTTAGACAGAGGGGAAGGGAGGGAGAAAGAGGGAGAGAAACAGCAATGTGCGGTTGCCTCTCATGCGCCCCCTACTGGGGACCTGGCCTGCAACCCAGGCATGTGCCCTGACTGGGGAATTGAACTGGTGACCCTTTGGTTCACAGGCTGACGCTCAATCCACTGAGTTGCACCAGCCAGGGCAGAACTTTTTTTATTTTAATAAAGTCCATTTTAATTTCTTTCATGGATTGTATATTTGTTGGTGTATCTAAAAGGGAACAACCAGGCCCAAGGATATGCAGGTTTTTCCTAGGAATTTTATAGTTTTATGTTTTACATTTAGGTTATGATCTATTTTGGGTTCATTTTTGTGAACCGTATGAAGTTTGTGTCTAGATTCACTTTTTGCCTGCCGGTGTCCAATTGTTCTAGCACTATTTGTTGAAAGAGACTGCCTTTGTTCTGTTGTATTGTCTTTGCTCTTTTGCCAAAAATCAGTTGATTATGTTTATGGGGGTCTGTCTGGGGATTCTCTATTCTTTTTCATTGAATTATTTGTTCTTTTGCCGGTGCTATACTGTCTTTAGCTTTATAGTAATTCCTGAAGTTGGGTAGTGTCAGTCTTCCAACAGTGTTCTTCCTCTTCAATATTATGCTGGATATCCTCGATCTCTTGCTTCTCCTCATAAACTTAAGAATCAGTTTGTTGATATGTATAAAATAACTTGCTGGGATTTTGACTGGGATTGTATTGTTGGTTTGCAACTTCAGGAGTTCCCCCACTAAAATTTGAAACTGGCCCCTGTATATGCAGCACAAGGAGACACTGAAGATTCAGGCCACTCCAGATTGGTAACTGGCAGTTTTAATAATCAAGGCTTGACTTCGGTGGTCGAAAGATGAGTAGATCTCTGTACCTGCTCTTAAAGATTCTTTAAGAATCTTAAAGAGTTTATATAGAGACCTTAATGGGAGTCAGTCATGTACAATCCAGATGGTCTCAATACATTACTCTTGCAAGGCTGTGTCCTTGAAGTGGCCTCTTGTATGGGAACAGCAGACAGGGGAGGGTATAAGGAGCCTCTGATTGCCTGGATTCAGTTCTCAGGTCACCCAGTAGTCATGTCCTCTCAATGACATCCAGCATGCACTGAAGCTGTAAAGATCATGGGGAAGAACTGACACCTTAACAGTATTGAGTTTTCCTATCCATGAACACAGAATATCTCTTCATTTATTTAGTTCTTTAATTTTATTAATCACTTTTGTAGTTTTCCTTATGTAGATTTTAAATCTATTTTGTTAGATTTGTGCCTAAATATTTTGGGTTTTTTTGATGCATTTTTTAAGATTTTATTATTTATTTATTTATTTATTTCAGAGAGGGGAAGGGAGGGAGAAAGAGAGGGAGAGAAACTTCAGTGTATGAGAGAAACATCAGTTGGTTGCCTCTCTCATGCCCCCAGCTGGGGACCTGGCCTGCATGTACCTGGAGGTACATGCCCTGACTGGGAATCAAACCGCCTTTTGGTTTGCATGACATTACTCAGTCCACGGAGCCATACCAACCAGGGTATATTGCACTTCTAATTTTGAATTGTACTTGTTCATTGTTATATATTGGAAAGCAAATAACTTTTGTATATTAGCCTGGACTCCTGCAACCTTGCTGCAATTGTTTATTAGTTCCAGAAGGTTTTGCTGATTCTTTCAGATTTTCTGCATAGAGGATCATGTCATTTGCAAACAATGACAGTTTTATGTCTTCCCTCCCAATCTGTATTTCTTTTCTTTTTCTTACGGTATTAGTAAGGATTTCCAGTATAATGTTGGAAAAGAATGGTGAGAGAAAACATTCTTTTTTAAATCTTCACCAGAGGATATGTCTATTGATTTTAGAGAGAAAGGAAGTGGATGGGGAAGAGGGAGAGAGAGAGTCAGTCATTGATCAGTTGCTTCCCATATGTGCCACAACCCAACCGGGAATTAAACCCTCAATTTAGGTATGTGCTCTGACTGGGAATCAAACCCGCAACTGTTTGGTGTATGGGCAACGCTCCAACCAACTGAGCCCATGGCCTGGGTAAGAGAGGAAACATTCTTGACTTGTACCTGACCTATGTGGGAAAGCTTAAGAGTTTCTCATCATGAAGCATGATGTTAGCTGTAGGTTTTTTTAGGATAGTCTTTATCAGGTTGACTAAGTTTCTCTGTATTCCTAGTTTCCTGAGAGGTTTTTTTTTTAAATTATGAATGGATGTTGAAATTTGTCAGATGCTTTTTTTTTAAACCTGTTGATATCGTGTAATTTTTCTTCTTTAGTTTGTTGTTGTGATGGATTACATTAATTGATTTTCAAATCATACCTGGGATAAATCCCACTTGGTTGTGAGATATAATTCTTTTTATACTTTTTAAAATTTGATTTGCTAATATGTTCATGAGACATATTGGTCTGTAGTTTTCTTTACTTGTGATGTTTTTGTCTGTTTTTCATATTAGGGTAATTTTGGTCTCGTAAGATGAATTAGGAAGTATTCCCTCTGCTTTGATCATCTGGATTTTCTGGAGAAATTGTGGATTCCTTAGGATTTTCTAAACAAAAGATCATGTCATCTGCAAGTAGAGATAGTTATACTTCTCCCTTTTGTTTCTTTTTCTTGCTTAATTGTCCTGGCTACAATCTCTAATATCATGTTGAATGGAAATGGCAAGAGCTCACATCTTGTCTTGTTCCTATACTAGAGGGAGAACTTTCAGGCTTTCACTGTTATGTGATATTAACAGTGGGTTTTATCAGATTGAGGAAGTTCTTCTTCTACAATTCCTAGTGGGTTGTGTATTTTTATCATAAAAGGGGTTGGATTTTTGTCAAATGCCTTTTCTGCATCTATTGAGATGGATGTGTAGGGTTTTGTTCTATTAACATGATATGTTGGTTGATTTTAATGTGTTGAACCAAGCTTTTATTCCCACTTATCTTTACTCTTACTATTGGGTTGGCCACAAAGTCCATATTGTTTTTTCTGTAAAATAAGACACATTTTTCATTTTCACCAATAACTTTATTGATTTGGATATTTTAAGTATGTCAGCTATCTTCCGCATGGTAGAACATTGATTGGTCTCAATGAATGTCTCTATTTGATCTCTGTCATTCTACCTGGACTACTACTGACTGTAGACCATTGTCCAGCAAGAAATCTTGCATGAAACTTTGCAAACCACTTTTGACACGTTTGATCAGTCACAGCACCTTCTCCATAAACTGTACAAATCTTTTTTTGCATTTCAGTTGTGTTTTTACCTTTCTGGAAATAATAAAGCATAATATGCCGAAAATGCTGCATATTTTCTTCCATCTTCAGTATTAAAATGACTACACGAAAAGTCCCTCATTTTGATACTTTTTTTAAATGCATGATGATGACAGCTGTCACAATACAGTCTAACAAAATTGTTTTGAATGAAGTTAAAGACAACTAAGTGCTACTAGAACCATCTTATGGAAAGAAACTTTTTGGCCAACCCAGTGCTCACACAGTATGTCCTGACTTGTTGAATGCTACTGCAAGCCATTAAGGTGCCCACACCAGAAATCCGAGAGTCATGGTAGACTGTCTCCTTTCCCTTACTCCCTGTTCTG
>PVJD01008564.1:0-71352 GCA_004026545.1 Mormoops blainvillei
GAGCATATGGTGAGACCTGAAGGGCTTAGGGCGGGAACGTGGGGGTGGGGGGTGGGGGTCTGCCATGCACAGGGAAGGACAGAAAGAGCCACCAGCAAGGGGATGAGGGGAGCATCTGAGAGGTGTGAGGTGAAGCTGGAGAGGGAAGGGCCGGAGGTGCTGAGAGAGGGGACTGTCTCGAGCAGGAGGACTTGGACACAAGACCTGAGTGAACACAGGAAAGAACAAGAATGGAAACGCAACCATGGGAGAGGAAAAGGCAACTTTGTAGGATCAGAGAGGGGTCCTCTCCAGCATCACGTGGTGTGTGAACAGTGACCAGACCTGCAGGGTGATACAGTTCACAGGGTCTTGAAAGGTCTTGCTGCAGTTTTGCACATCACAGATGACAATTGTGAAAGGAAAGGGGGCTACGTGACAGAACTGACAAGCTCAATAGCTGAAAGTAACCACACAGGATGTTCTGATCATTAAAATTCCTAACTGAGCAGGTTATAATGGGAAGTCACGCCCTGAGGCCTATGTGATAGATTAATCTTTATCTTGAGCAAACCCTGCACATTGTTTTTGTGCCTCTAGGATAACATACTTGAAATATCAGAATGATCTCTTCTCCAGACCTCCAGAGATAAACACCCAGTACTGGGGTGAAATGACCCCAACCTTCCTCACTGTTATTTTTTAGCAGCATATCTCTGTAAACTATGCATGTTAAATGTTAACTACCCTGCACCCATCAATGTAAAGGAATCCTGAATCTCTCCATTTATCTTTTATCCAGTCCTCTTTACCCTAGAAATTTCCCCACCTTGCTTACTTCTGCCTCCTTAATCTTCCACCAGTGGATGCCATGCACCCTTCCTTACATTTCTACCTTTTGTTCTGATATATAAAATAAGCTCAAAACTGCTATTCCTTGGAGCATTTCTCAATCCTTTGGATTTCACTTCTGGGTGTGGCCTTCAACTCTGGCTCAAATAAACTCTTGAAACGTTTATTTAGGTTTGAAATTTCTTTTGTTGACACAATCACTGGCATCCTGCATGGTGAAAAGTGAAACCAATACTCTAGAGCCTGCTGTGGCCAGGTATCTTATAATCACTTCGCACATAATAACTTCTGTAATCCTCACAACAACCTTACCATACAGGTGTTACCGTTCTCGCCAATTGTCAGATAAATGACAGAGACAGAGGGGAGCTAAGTAGTGAGCCATACTGGGACTGAGTGTTGGCGATGGGATCCAGGGTCTAATTCCTAAGACACAGTGCTCCCTACTCACAGCAGCTCGTTAAAATGCCACTAGGATATTCTCCCTGATGGCTGCCTTGTGTTACTCAGATAATCTTTGTAATGGGTTGAATGGTGCCCCCCCTCCCCTGCACTACCTGAAAAGATATGTCCATTGTCCTAGCCTCTGTGAATATGACTTTACTGGGGGCGGGGGGGGGGGGCATATATAATTAAATAAAGATTTAAAGATGAAAAGATTATCCTAGGTAAAATCTAAATCCAATGACAATTGTCCTTATAAAAGGCAGAAGAGAGGAGAGACATGGAGGAGAAGGCCACTGAAGACAAAGGGATGGGAGGCAGAGATTAGACAAGCCAAGGAATGACAAGAGCCACCAAAGCCTGGAAGAGACAGAAAGGATCCTCCCTTAGAGCCTTCAGACACCTTGATTTCAGACTTATAGCTTCCGAAACGTTGAGAAAATAAATTTCTGTTGTTCTAAGCCAACACATTTGTGGTTATTTGTTAGGGTAGCAGTAGGAAATTACCACACTTGTATCAAAACCATTTAGCACTTGCCAGAGTCTGTTCTGAGTTCCTTCTCTGCTAATTCTGAGACTGGAACATCCTTGTTATTGTTGCCACACCTGGAATTCTAAGTGAGGTCTCCAGAAAGTATTTTTAATTTCTACAAGCAATAGGCATTTCAAACTGGAACACTCAGCTTGGAATGCCTGAGTTCAGAATTTGCTCAGGTTAAAGGTTTACTAATTGCTTTTGTTTTGTACAAATTTGACTGCCATCACTTAAACACATGCTAGCTACTTGAAATAATTCTGTGCCATATAGCAGGGGACGACTCGTCCCAGCCTGCCTGCTGGCCTCTGCTGCCTATCTCCCACAACTGGGACACAAAGCATGCCCAAGGCAGTACATCTGGGTCACAGAATCCCCTCCCCACATAGGACTTTGAAGCAGGATAATATAAAGCTAGGAAAGTTCCTGGGCAAGCGGAATGGGAAAGCTGAGACAAGAAAATTAAACAGGGCCAAACAACATAAGCCACTTACAGTCAACAAGACTTTATCTTCCCTAACCAAAGCTACTTGAGAGCAAATGGTTTACAGCTCTCCTCCCTAACCAGAGGATAAATAGCATAAAGCACACTGGTCAGGGAGATAAAGGACAGAGGCCCACTTAATGCCATTTGGGTCAGCCAAACCCCAGGACACATGAAGTCAGGGGAACAAATAACAACAACAACAACAAAACCCACAAAAAAAACCCCAAAAAACCCACAAACCTGATTAGAGTCAGACAGGCCCAAGATAAAAGTAAAGCAGTGAAGCTGACCAGAGAATAATCCCAAACTCCCCTTTTGCTCATTTTGATGCATCAGCATATTAACAAAACACCTGGAAAGCTGATGAATATTCTACTGAAACCCTCCCCAAGATTCTCACCCACAGAAGAGAGATAAAAACCCTCACAACAAAGGATGCCAGCCTGGGCTCTCTCTGGAGCATGCCCCTCCCCTTCTCAGGCATGAACTTTTTACTTTCTCATAAACTCCGAGGGACCCCACAGCACTTGCAATGAGGGGAGCAGCTGGCGGCAGCAGCTTGCCCTGGGCTAAGCCCCTGAAACCGTCTCCAAGGTTCCCTTTTCTTTGACTTCCCAGCGAGCTGACAGCAACCCCACCTTGGCTCACTCCTTTTCTATAACCTTTCTAGGGAGCTGAAGCAGAGCACCGCCTTGGCTCACTCCCGTTGCTTCTTCTACCCTCCGGCCTTCCTTTGTTTCACTCTCCCCAGCTTTAATAAACATACTCTCACAATCACTTGGAAATCTTTCCTATGGGAATCAAGAACCCACACACTACAGGCTGGCCTGTGGCACGCCTGCTCTGAGCCCAGTCCCTTTCCAGTGAAAACATGACATTCCCCAACACCTTTTATTTATACATATTGCAGTAGTCACCCTAGTAGTTAAAAGAGCTGGGTGTTGACTCACTTCAATACCATACCATTTCCAAATCTTTGATAGAGGTCTAGTAATTTGTCAGCCATGTGAGAGTGCTTGAAAAAAATCTTATCATACAAACAGAGCCATAGTCTATTGGTGGTGTCTGCCAAGTGAATTACGTACATATATTTACAGCCAGAATATGACTGATCACCCAAGAGCTGCAATTTCTTGGCCTTTACTCTTACATGTTAATCTCCAGCCTGTTGCTCTGGGTGTTTCACAAGCATAAGCATCACAGAAATTATCCATCTTTGTTCTAATTAAAAATATAAATAACATAATTTTTGCATAATCATGACAGTAAATTGAACCAAAAAATGCCTGGCCACTAAATTCTCAAAGCACTTTGGCACCTAACATATAAACTACTCTGAAAAGTAATTTATTCTGAGGTATATATTTTATTGTGGCTTCTGTAATCATTGCTGGCTTTTAAAATTCTATATTTTCCAAATAGCATCTGAACTCTTATTCCTTCAGAAGGCAAATTAACAGTTCTCAGAGCTTATCACTATTTATAGATGCTAAATTGGGGGCAGAGGCTTCTTTTTATGCTAACAAGTATTAAGAAACCACTCTGTGGCAGGCATTTTTACATACTTTACTATAATTAATTTTAGAAATCTGTATTTCTTTTTATTATTATTTGGCAGCTCCCTGGTTTAATTCTTATATTCTCTTTTTTCTGTTACAGTCTCTTTCTTTACGGGATTCCTCTGGGCAGAAATAGTGATTTCTCCACACACAAGTTTGCCAGAACCTCTCCGTTAAGTGCTGAGGTTGTAAGACTCACAGCTGACTAATTACTTCTTGCAGTGAGACCAGTGTTGGCTTACTCAGACATTAGTCAAACACAACTCTGAAAAGTCCTCTCAGGTCATGCCCTGGAAGATCTGGGGGATGCCCTGCCATGCATGTGTGAGAGAACGAATGTGTGAGAGTGTGCATGCATGTGTGAATGTGTGTGTAGATGTGAATATGTGTGTGAATATGTGTGTATGCTTGTTTGCATTGTGTATCTGTAAATGTATGTGAGCGTGTGGTTTCATATGAGTGTGAGAGCATAATGTGAGAGTGTTTATATGTGAATGTGTGTAAGTGTGTGGATATGTGTAGATGTGACTGTGCCTAAGTGCATGTGTGTGAATGTGAGTGAGTGTGCATCTCTGTGTGTGTGTGTGTGCTGATGAGGATGTTCTGAGTTGAGAGAGCCACAGAAAATTGGTGAACAATGACCTTTAAAATTTTTCTTCATCCAACGGCAAGGGTAACAAAACCCAGTGAACAGGCCCCATGGATCTCTAGAAATCAAAGCAGGGGGTTAATGGCCTCCTGCAAAACTGAAGACAGCCTAAATCCTTGGGCATGGGCAGGAAAGGCAGGGAATTTCCTGGGGTGGGGGTGAGGGTGGGAGGGAGGTAGAGACATCAAGGACTTTAAATCTGGAAACCAGAATTTAGACTAGAACAGAATCTCTAGTAGAGAGCAGAGTTTCTGTCTTCTTTGATAGTTTGGCTGGGTAGAGAAATATTGATTCAAAGTCATTTTCCTTCGGAACTTGGAAGAGGCCCCTCTGTTAACACTTAGCATCAACTGCGGATAACAAGAGATCTTATTTCAAACTGATTCTCATTTTCAGAAAGTCTTTCTGCATTCTTGGTTTTCTGAACATTTTCAGGAATGTATCTGAGCCAAGGTCTTCCACTCACGGCACTAAGAACTCAGAGGGCTATTTTGATTTGAACACTTTTATCCTTTAATGCTGAAAGATTCTTGGTATCTCTTTAATATATAATTCCTTCCACTCTTATTTTCTTTTATTGACTCCCTTAGTCACATATTGGATCCCATGCATTGATCCTCCAGGTCTTCCATCTTTTTCTCTATGTTCTGCCTCTATTGTTGTTATTCTCTTGTCTAGCAGATTTTTTTCTATCTTCCAACACTTCACTGATTTTTCCTTTTTTTAGTTTCATCAATTATCTTTTATTTCAACAGTTTTTTCTTATTCTCTATTTGTTCCATGTTTTTAAATAAAACCTTTTTCTTGCTTAGCAAGAGCAATGTATCTTGAATCCCTGAGAATACAAATAGCGAGTGGTTCTTTTCTTCCACCTAAAAAACTGTCTTCTTTCCCTGTATTAGCTGTTTGCTTTGGTTTATTTCTTTTTCTGTTCATATAGCTTGATCTCTCTAGTCACTAGCAGGCCTTTCCTCATCAACTGGTCCCTACTTACCCATTCTCAGCAAAGTGCAAAGCTGCCTGTAAGCTCAATATATGTAAATGGAACTAGTTCACTTTGCTTGGTTGGGAATGATGGGAGGCAACCATGCTTGAGGACCCCTAAATGCAAGAAGGCAGAGTGTGTTGTTTGAGAAACCAGTTCCCACAACTAGCTCCTTGAGTTCCCTGTAGACATTTCATTTAATGTCTTCAGAAAATAATTCTACTTTAGGGAAGGGAGGTGGATGAAGTTATGGGGATTGTTTGTGTTTGCTGTTGTTATTACTGTTGCCTTTGCTAGGAAATAAATCCCTGGTGATTACATAATCCCATCTTTGGGAAGATGGATAACTAGCTGGTCCTTTAAAAAATATAGCATACCCTGCAGCCATATCAAAATCCCTTACTATAATGAACAAGGGAATTGAATCAAATATTTCTGATAAGTCCACAAAACCAGTGAAATTCAAACACATGCTGAAAACTGGCCTGGCCTCCTCAGACCATGATGAAGCTGAAATTGCTGTGACGTCCCTGATGAGCACAAAAACCACAGTGCTTTCTGACATGTTAAGTTTGAACCCAAATGAAGAAGAACTCTTTGATCTTATCAAAGTGGGAGTATGGTATGTCCTCAAATGCGTGTTTCTACTATTCATGGCTTTCTCTGGCTTCTTAAATCAGCTCCTCAAATTATGTGTGAAACCTGATAGCTTTTATTTGACTGCCTTAGTAATCACCTGGGTTAAGTTCCAATTTTAGAGACAAAGAAACTGAAGCCTAAATTTTTTTTTGAAGTGCAACCTCAAACGTCACACAACCAGCTGGCGAGATAACAAAAAAAGGAGCATGGGATTGGAGTAAGAAGGTCTGGGTCTGGCTCTAGTTTTGCTGTTTCGGATTGGCCAACATATTGGCCGGGATATGTATCTGGTAGGTTAATGTGTGAACATGAGTCCTGGTAGCAAAAATTTGGAGTGTTCTAAATCCCAGTAGATCCTATAAGATATCAAAATTATTTGAGAAATATAAGCTTAGTGTCTGGTTGGCAGAGAAGACACCCCTGACCACATTTACCTAAATGCATTCTAACAATCATTGTCTGAGTGTGTAGGTGAGTTTTTGGAAAGTCAAATGGTTCTCCCACACCCCACGAAGCTCTCAGAACCAATCGAGAAGGACCTAAAGAGGGTTAGAGTTTTGAATAACCATTAAGTTTTAAGATGCCTAAGAGTTCTTTGAGATTATCAGTTCTAATGCCTTTGTTTTATGGGTGAAGAACAGAATATATGAGTAGCTTGGCCAAATTAACACACTGAGTTAAATGACAGGGGCAATGAGAGCCCCGTACTGGGGCTTCCCAGTCCGGTATTTTTCCAATCACTGTGCCCGTCACCAGCAGAATGTTATCCACAAACCAGTCTTGTGGGTTTCAAACCATGAGAAATGAGATGAGTGAACAAATACTCACTGACACATTTCCCAAGACTGTTTAACACAGATGCATATGAGCCATTAAAAGAAACAGAATCATGAATGACCAGGATATCTCTGTGTGATAAACATGCTTATAAAGAAAACATATGATTATACCCTAACTAACAATTTTTAATATAATTCTGGAGTAATAAGCATCTACAAGTGCTTCTCAAGATCTTTAAAGATGGAAATTTCCTCAAATAACTGCTTTGAGAAATTATACTCATACCATTTTTTAAGAAATATCTATTCCAGATTCCAAAGCTTAACGTATACTTAAAAAATTATTCCTATTCTGTTATTAACTTTCCTCAGTTCGGTTTGCAGTAACACTGAGAGGATGCCTCTGGGCTTTAATTGAGTTTGGGGACAGCATCTTTTCTTTGGATGCCTTAATGGGACTATAGAATACACATTTACATGGGGCACTCATTCCACTAATAACTTTAAAATTGTGTTAGTTTTTAATAAATGCTCTTCAGGATACAGAAACTAAATGGTAAATACTTGTTTACCAGGCCAACTGGCAAAAATAAGTCCCTGTTTCCATTGACCTGGCACCTTCCCATTGTCCTGTTTTGACACAGCTGGTTTTGCACAGGACAGTGTTACCTGAATGTCATGATATTAAAAGCTGCTCATCAAAAAGAAAAAAGGACTCATGGACATGGACAACAGTGCGGTGATTGCTGGGGGAAGGGAGGTATAAGGAGACTGAATGGTAATGGAGAAAATACAATAATGATTAAATCCAAAAAATAACAAAAACAAAAAATAAAATAAAACTACACATGATAATGGATCTTTGACTGTCCTATCTGATTTATTTCTGCCCAGCATTCTGAGGAAGTAGCTGGATATTGACAAACGATGCGATGGAAATTTCAAGATCTCAAAAAGGAACTTTGAAAATAACAAGGATTGGGGGTACAGGTGGGGGTCCAGACCATCCAGATGTTATTTCTGAGGCTGGCCAAGGCCTGCATCCCCCTAAAAAAAATACAGTGAACATGGCAACATGTACTCCAATGCTTATCCTCACCACAGTTAGTGACAGCCTCGGTGGCCACTTGTCCTCCTCTGGCCTTCAGGCGGCTCATTTTTCAGATGAGGCATTGGGGTCGAGACCCCTAGGGATTGTCCCAGCCCCAGCATTCCATGTTTCTAAGTCACAAATAAAAATGTGTTTTCTGTGGAATGTGGCTCAAGTACCAACCACTTCAAATTCCCTCTCTGGCTCTAGCAGCAGAGTTCTTACCTGAAAACTACAGTGTCTTTACTGATGTGCAGGTGCATTTTAGATCACACAAAAGTTGAAAACTCAACATGCCTTGAAGAGAAGTGCATTAAAAGTCTTTTAAAAGCATTCATATCAACCTCAGAATTTCTATGGTCCAGGGTTATATTTTATCATGAATTACGATGCTGCTGTTGAATTATAAATACCAGAAGTGCAAATACGCATATCCGGTTACAAAGTACAAATGGGTAATCTTGTTTAGATATGTAAGTTTAATTAAAAAAAAGAAAAAAACCTCATGCATGACCCACAGACATTCATATCAGCACTTTGAAATTGAAATGGTGACTTGTTTTTGTGGCACAAGCAGTGTGACCAGGAAATGTTTGTCAAAAGCCCAATTCCTCCTTGACCAAGTCCCAGTTAATAGACGGCCTATCTCTGTTGCCCTTAGAGTTGACCGTGTGACAGCTGACTTACAGAAATGCAGGATATAACTTGTAGGCGAAGCTCAGCTCCCTGGGGGCTAGGCACCCTCCTCTCAGGGTCTCATAACTGTGGTCACCTCTGCTCTCAACAAGGACACTCAAAGAGACATTCTAGCCCCGGGCCTCCTGCCCCCTCACAATTCCAGCAGCTCCGGGAATGCCTGTTCTATGCCAAAAGCTTCCCTGGAAAAACACATGTTAAACCAAAGCCAGCTGCTATGTGGGCAGTGACCTGATTCACCATGACGACAAAGGCAAAGTCAGGAAGGAGCGCATGTTGAGAACCGAGAGCAATGGTCTCCAGCCTTTCTCTGCACCTTTTAAGCCTCCCTGGACCCTAATCTAGTTGTGTTCATAGAGTTCTATTTTAAAGAAGGATGTGGGGTCTAAAATGAAAAGCCTCATTTACTTTAACGTAAGTGCAGAAAACTCCAGGGCATGAGCCTGTGGTCAGCAGGACAAAGGTGTATGTTTTTAGGTGAAGAAATGAATAAAATTCTGAGCATAGTTTCCTGAGCCTGCCCCAGTCGGCTGAGCCCCACAGCCTTGTACCCTCCAGCCTGCACAGCTCCCACAGGGCCCAGGACCATTCCGCTTAACCAGCCCCGAGGACCAAGCAATACTGCTTGTGGGGAGGGAGACAGGGGAACACATCTTCTCCCTGGTGAAATGGGACAAGAGAATGACAAAGAAACCCTGGAGATGAAATAAGTAACCCTGCAGACTCCGCAACTTTGGATATTTGGAAGCTCTTACCAAAAAGTTAATTTTTCTACCCCATTAGGAGGGCCCTTGGAGAATGTCATATAATCTTATCTAAAATGAATTCTCAATATTTTAAGTCCAGAGAAACCTGACTTGAGAAAAAGAAATCCTCTTAGACCCTCAGTGGTAACCGAGCAGGAGTGAACAGAGCCACCATGTTGGCTTCTTGATGATCACGATTGATGATGGAATGCTCACAATGTCACCAACCCTGAGCACATCAAGGCACAAACCCTGCCTCCTGTCTTTGGGACAGTGCCACCTTGCCATGAGAGGAAATGCCAGCTCAATCCTGGGCTAACCATCCCAAGTGAATATACTGACCTTGTTTCCTTTTGCCTTCCAGAGCTTTGAGCCCAGTTTTGGCCACACGGATCCTATGGAAATAAAAAGTGCTTCCTCTCCTAGAAAGGGATTCAACAATAAATAAGTACTATAAGTAATGCTGCTGCATCAAGAGATATTAAATCAGAGAAACAAAATCCCACGCTTCCTGGGCAGAACTCACTTAATAATTTCCAGACTTCAGTCCGTTTTTGTTTTTTTTTTATGACACTGTTGATGTTCCCATGAAAATAACCTAATGGGAAAAAATCCACCCAAAAAGGTTTGGTTTTCAATGAGATTGTCCCCAGCATGGGTAACTGAAATAATTGTTAAAGACATAGAGTGGATTTGCTTTCCATTGAACTATCAAACCCCACCCCATCTCCCCAAACCTAGATATCCCTTTAAAGATGTAAGGCTCTGTTAGTAAAAACACTCAAGGTAAAGGCATAAGAAATGATCTGTGCTGCAGGTATCTGAAAGTGACAACCAAGACCTGAGAGGGACTTTAACAATATGTTTGTGACAGGTAAATTTGCACATGCAGAATGAGAAAGATAACATTTCTCAACTGCCTCTTTAATTATAGCTTTGAAAGAGGAGGTCGTCAGTTCCGCCTTCATCCAGGAAACTGTCTTGCGATGTCTCCGTTAATTATTACTATGTATTGTCAAGGAGGTCCCCAGTTCCCTGGCCTTGGGGTAAGCGGATCTCGTGCTGGGGCAGAGCCTTATCCATGGGTGGTCAGTGCAGTTCTCCAGAGGGAGGCAAGATCAATGGGCCATCTGCTCAGACTCATGCAACCCCAACTGCCTTTGACAAGAAGCCCCATCAGCACAAGTGCCACACCACCTACATAGCACTGGCCCCTGGGCTCCCAACACCAACATCCTTCATGGTCACTAACATTATTGACAAGAGCTATTTGAGTCGTTGATTGTTTCTGTCATCTGTCATTTACAAAAGGATAAGTTCAGGAAACACGTGAGCCCACCTCTCAAAACAACCCACTTCCAAATGATACATGTAAATACCACATGGCCCAGGTCCAGAGGGTGGCACTTAGCACCTCTGCCCCCTTGAGTATGAACTTGACTTTGTGACTTGGTTTCAAAGGATAGACTATAGAAAGGGGGGAGAGAAGTGCTATGGTGGAGAAATCTGGCAGACTCCACCTGAACCAAATGGCCAAGTATATCATGCCCAGCAATGTCACATCACATCACGTACCCTTGATATGATGTGATGCAAAGGGACCCTAACCTTTGAAACATTCTTTCCAAAAAGTCCCCAGGATCCTAGTGTAAACATAAGAAAAGCCTTAGAGAAGCCAAATTGAGGGACATTCTGCGAAACACCTGAGGAGCAACTCCTCAAACTGTCAAGGTCATCGAAAACAACAACAAAAGGCTGAGAAGCCATCACGGACCAGGGGAGCTTAAGGACACACAAAATGCAACATGCTGCCATAGGTGGGATCCTGTACCAAAAAATAGGATGAGTGGGAAAACTAGAAAAATTCAAAGTCTGATGACTGGTTAATAGTAACGCAGCAATGTTAATCTCTTAGTCCTGGTGAGTGCACACAGATATGCAGGATGGTAACATCCAGGGGAACTGGGTGAGGGGGTGCATGGGCATGTGGCTGGGACCAGGCACAGGCAAGCGAGGCACCTAGGGGACAATTTAAGGAGGCACTCACTCTCAGGATCTCACACCTGCAGCCATGGGTGATCCTGAGTGCTGTCTTTGCAACTTTTCTGTAAATCCAGAATTATTCCAAAATTAAATTTTGGAATTTTTGTAAAAGAAAAAGGCATTGGTTGAAAGCTTGTCATATCCTCACTAGGATATTCCTGGAACAGTGATGGTGCTGGCAAGAGAGAGGGAGAATCTGGCACAATGACGAGGCAGGGCCCATTCTGCTCCAAGCCTGGGAGTGCTGGGCTCAGCACGTGGCCCTGCAGCATAATGTGTAGCACAGAGAGACAGTGACATCAGACAGTCCTACCAATGCAACTTGGGCGTGATACCCAAGCAGGAGGTCCCCAAGTAAGGTGTTCGTGTCTAAGACTATGCAAAGGGACTTCTTAACTTGGGGCTTTACAAGCCCAGTCAAAGAATCTGCTGAGCATGTTGGCCCACATGCCATTGAAGGTGTCTTAATGGAATACACTTATTGCTCACGGGGATGATCAAGTGTGGATTCTGACAAGAATCCTAAAAAACTGTCTGCAGAACAAAATCAAGATATACCGTGTCCAGTTGAGTCCTGACTTGTGAGACTCATGAGATCGTGGCCGCATCTGGTCTGGCCTGGTTGGAATGGAGCTGTTGCCTACAGCCCCTTGGCCAGCAGCTCTCGGCCTTCATTTATGAGTCACAGTAAGGACCCACACCATATTACAAGTCTTTCTCTTACCCTGGACATTCTACGTCATTGGTCCCTCCGAAGGACGAACATTTTGATTGGCTTTGTCCTTGATAGGTGGCAACCAGGTATGGGGCAGGATGGAGGAAGTGGAGTAAGAGATTTAAATTCTTTTAGGGAGAAGACTCACCTCCTACTTGAGAGCTAAAAAACAGTTCTCCCATTTGTGCTGTGCCACGTAATTTCCACTGTAATGCCACAAAACACCCACTCGTGGAACACTGGTGCCAGTCCTTCTTCCCCCAATGCCCAGAGCCAGGGCAGAGCCAGGAGGACCCAACCATCTTCTGGAGGCAGCTGATGCTGATGTGGCTACAGCAATAAACAACAAGCATTGTTTAATATTGACAAAATGAAAAAAAGATTTAGGACTGGGGAAGCTTGTCTGCGGAATATCTGAATGTCATTGAGGAGAAAGAACACTGTATAAACCCAGGATATGTTTTAAGAAAGTCCTGGAAATGCCTTCTGCATAACATTATCTCCCTCTGCTAGAACTGCCAATTTTGAGTTTCTCACTATTTTTATTTTCTCGGGAAATGATCATTTTTATAAATAGCTTTTTAAATGTCAAACTAACCAGTTGAGAATTTATCTCTACTTCTTATCCTGAATAACTTAACCCTTCCTTAGTTCCCTTGGGTGTATCTAAGCGGTTAGGAGAAAGGGGTGAGCTGGGAGGTGGTCATCCTTTTAATGTCCCATCAGCTCTGGCTGCTCAACAACTACAATCCCAACCAAGGTCAGTTAAGACAAATTGAAACCACGCAGAAGCCACTAGCCAGAGGCCTTGGGAGAGCTTCCCCACAGCCACAGCAAGACCTTGACCCTCACTGCTCAAGCAGCGGGAGGCCACTGCCTGTACGTCTGCCCAGCCTGGGGCACTGGGGACACTTGTTCTCTAGAATGGTTCTTGGCTACTTTGTCGGGGAGAGCCAAGCTGCAAGGACCAGTATATTTCTCTTGACCTAGAACATTGTTCTCCAAGGTCATGCCAGCAGCAGCAGGGTCACCTGGGAACATGTTAGAAATGCACGTTCTTGCCCTCCCCCAAAACCCACTGGATCAGGAACTTGGGATGAGGAGGGGGCAGCTCCCTGTGAGTTAACATGCCCTCTGGGTCATGCTGATGCTCTGTCGGCTGTGAGGACCCCTGATCCACAGCCCTAGTTCTCAAGTCCAGCTGTACATGTAAAAAGAAAAAACTGACACCAGATCACCAGAGCTTAGGATTCCACTGATATGGGGTGTGGTATGGACATTGGGATTTTCAAAACTCCTCCAGTGATTTTGATGGGCAGCAAAGTTAGAGAAATGCTGGTCAGTTCTGAGTCTAGGTCCTTCCCCTACTCGATGCACTCTGGGAACCCTACTGTAATGAAAAAATCCATTTCTTTCACTGGAGCTTAGCGCAGGTCCACTGATCTGGCTGCACATTAGAATCTGGGGCGATCACAGAAATTCTCATTTTATTGTTTTTAAATTTATCTCATTATTGTTTCTCAGGTAGCTCTAATGGCCAACCATTGTTAAGAATCAAGGGCTTAGAACCCATGTCCCATTTTCATTTGGGAATTTCTTCTTTCCCGTCAAGAACCTGAATGATTTCAGAGGTAGGATTTGGGTAGTGTGATATTGTGATTTATAAGAAGAAAAGTATATTTGGTTTTTGCCATTGTTGGTACGGATCTCCCAAAACCCTTGGAATTTCCCATGATGAGAGCTATAAAAGTGCCTTTTGAGAACAAAGAGGTTAATGATGTAACTTTGGAAAGCACCTAAGGATGGGGGCTGGTTGCCAAGAGAACCAACCATGTGATTAGAGGGTTGGAACTTTCAGCCCCACCCCTGATTTCCAGGTCGGGAGAGGGGCTGGAGGGTAAACCAACCACCAACAGTCAAAGATTTCATCAACCATTCCTATGTAATGAGGCCTCCATTTAAAAAAAAAGAAAAGGACTGGGTTCATAGAGCTCTGGGTTGGTAAATACCTAGAGATACAGGGAGAGCAGTGCTCCCGCAGAGGGCATGGAGCCCCCCACACCCTATCTCACCTACTTCACCCTATGCATCCCTTCCATCTGTCAGTTCCTGGGTTATGTCCTTTTATAATAAGCCTATAACCTAGTAAGTGAAATGTTTCTCTAAGTTCTCTGAGAGGCTCCATAAAATTAATTGAACTCTAACAGGGGATTGTTGGAACCTCCCATTTATAGTCAGTCCATCAGAAGAACAAGTGACAACTTAGACTGGTGGCCAGGATCTACAGTGACAACTTAGACTGGTGGCCAGGATCTACAGTTGAGGGGAAGGGCAGTCTCCCAGGACTGAGCCCCTAAACTGTATAGGATCTGATGCTTTCTCCAGGTAGACAGTGTTTGCCTTGAGTTGAATTGTAGAACACCCAGCTGGTGTTGGGGAGTGGTTCGATGTGGGAAAACTGCATGTTGGAATTCGGTGTCAGAATACCAAAGTGCAAACTCCCACCAAAACACTGGGTCAAAAGTGCCATTTACTCTCTGTAGCAGTTTGAAACAGTTTGGGTCTTAGTTGTTCACAGACCACCACTCCTGAGTGACACTTCAGATCAGCTTCGTATTCCTGCACCTGTCCTGGGATCTTGGGCCACAGCAAACCAAAGGCCCCGTGTAAAACGCCTTCCTCAACATCAGCCTACTGGCCTGGCCACCCCTGCAAAGCCCTCTCATTCATGGTCTCCTCACTTCTATAAGGAGAGGAGAACAGTTCCTCTCTCCCTTTAATGCTCCCTGCTTTTATTCAGGGGCATCTATAATCAGGGAAATTTTATTAAAGTTCTTAAAATAAATAATCCCAAATTGCATTTCAGCATAGCCAGTTTCACTGTAATTAAAGTGCTCTGGTAGATGCGAATCACCCAGAGGAAATCAAGGCCTCCGTTTCAATTTCTAAAACAAGCATGAAAATTAGTACTTGAAAAGGATCTCGGCCCAACTGTCACTTTCTCCAGGAAGTCCTCTCTGACCTCCCCGAAAGGAGATAAAACCTCAGGCCAAGGGCTTTCCTGGGTCTGTAGACGTTTTCTCCCTGTTATTCAAGAGTCTGCTGCCATTGATTCCAGGGTCATTTGATTCCTCTCTGTCCAGAGAGGACATGGCCAGGGGATCTTAGGGGATCCCTAGGATTTCACCCAATGGCTGATATAGTCATCGAGCAAATAGAGTAGGATGTTTCTCCTACTCCAAAGACCTTGTGTCCTTCCTTCCTCTTTGGCAGCCTCCTCCCAAAAGGTGGAACACGCTGCACATGGAATCAAGAGGGACATGGGAAGTTCAACACCTGACAGGGAAGCTTCAAAGCAGGAGTGGAAGGCAAAGCCGCCATTTCAGGAGGACCTGCTGCACAGCCCGTGGGGCTGTTTGGTTTTGCTCTGCTCCACTTGGGGTTGCTTTTGCTCAAGATGATCAAACACAAACCAGGGAAAATGCCACAACTTCGGGTACAGAGAGTCCCCAACAACACCTTATTTAAGGAGGATGGAAACTCTTTCTCCTGATTTCCTGTGATTGATTGTACCTTGGAAATTCCTGGACAAAATTATAATCTCAGCATTTGTCCTAGAATGAATTGTGTTGCCAAAGTTCATAAGTTGAAGCCCCAACCCTCGATATGGTTATATTTGGAGACAGGGCCTATGCGGAGATCAGTAAAGATAAAGAAGTCATAAGAGTGGGGTCCCAGTCTAATAGGACTGGTATCCTTATAGGTAGAGAGACACAAGATCGATCTCTCTCTCCCTATGCCCTCCTCACCCCCGTCCACATAGAGAAAAACCACTTGAGGACACAGCCAAAAGGTGTCATCTGCAAGCTGAGAAAAAAACCCTCACCAGAAACCAACACTGATCTTGGACTTGCAGCCTCCAGAACTGTGAGGAAATTAATTTCTGCTGTTGAAACTGCCCTATCTGTGTTTTGTTGTTACAGCAGCCATAGCAGACTAACACAGCATTATTTATTCCTGCTTAATCAATAACCATGTGCTTGATTTCATCATGTAAACCTGAAAAAATAAACAAGATGACTGACTTTAGTAAGTACAACTGCCGGCAATAAAAGGTGGGCTTGCTTTTGCCAACCCTCCAGCATTGGGTATTGTGTACTAGCAGCTGAGAGGTCACTCGGTGGTCCTTAACTCCGTTCTCCTTGCATAACTTCTACCCACTTCTTATTACTCAGTGGTTCTCAACCGGGGGCAAGCTTGTCCCAACCTTGGGTCCCTTAATAGTGCCCAGGGACACTTTTGATTATTATAGCCAACTGGGGTTACTGCTGGCATCTAGTGGATAGGGGTCAGGGATGCTGCTAAATATCCTGCAGTGCACAGGACAGGGAGAACCCTGTCCCAATGTTGATAGTGCCAGGGCTAAGAAACCTGCTTTAGTCACCACAGAGTCAGGTCCTAAGTCATTACAAAGTTTTCAAGCTCCAGGTTCATTTAACTAAGCCAGTCATTATTAGCTGAAGTATGTTGATAGTCTTTTTACATAGACCCAAAGAAAGTCATGGAGGAAAGTACAAAGGAAGGAAATAGGTAGTCATTAACCTTCCCGTGGATGTTCATTAAAATCGAACAATCAGTCTTATCACATCATAGTGCAAATGAAACATTAGGTACTATATACGATGAGTGTTCTTTTTGACCCTGACTTTGTCACCTTGGCATGTTTTCTGACGTGCCTCACATTAATAACAATGGCAACAGCCCAGGTGACATCACCCTGTAAATACAATGTCAGCCAAAGGAGAGGCATATAATTAGACCCAAAGGGGACCCGGTTTTCTCAAGTTCATGTTTTTCCAGCTTCACATTTTACAATTTAATAACATCTCATGTAATTGTACAATGTTACCATATGTGATGTCATGGATGCACTCAAAACTCTTCTTCGGGGGAGAATTTCCCAGTGGCTGTGCTGCACCAGAACACTCCCTGGCCTTCACAATGTCCTGGTCCTTTATAGCTCTAACTAACAAAAACAGAGGGGTAGCAAGGCCACTGCTAACACGGGTATCTTTATGTGGAATGTTCGTGTCCTCACTGTACTGAGTGTCCTGGTGTTGAAGGAGGTGATGATTACCTTGCTCTGGGCATCGTGGGAATCATACAGTTGAAATGGTCCCCAACTTGTGTCACATAACTAAATCTGTGCACAGACCAAACCCCGCTTCTCTCACACCCAACCCCTGTGTATGAGTTTCCTGGGGCTGCCGTTATCTAAGCATCCAAAACTGGGTGGTTTAGACAGCAGAAATGTATCACTCACAGGACTGGAGGCCAGCAGCCTGAGGCTGAGGCGAGGCGGGCCTGCGCCCGCTCTGAGGCTGCTGAGGGAGGTCCTGTTTCATGCTTTTCCCCAGAGCCTGTAGGTGACCATCTTCCCCCAATGTGCCTGTCTCAATATCTAAATTTCTTCTTTTTAAGCCGAAGAACTGGTGTGTGCAGCTCATGGACGTGGACTACGAGGTGTGGGGATGATGAAATAGGGTGCAGGGCAGAGGGGATATAGGGGAGGAAAATGGGACAACTGTAATGGCATACTCAATAAAATATACCCCAAAATAAATAAATAAATAAATAAATTTCTTCTTTTTATGAGGACAGCAGTCCTATCTGATTAGAACCCACCCTAATGACCTCCTGCTATAGACTGAATGTTTGTGTTCCCCACAATTCATATGGGAAGCCCAAACCCCCAGTGTGATGGTGTTAGGAGGTGGGACCTGTGAGAGGTGCTTAGGTCACGACAGTGGTGCCCTCATGATGAGGTTAGGGTCCTTATAAGAAGAGACATGAAAGAGCTTGGTTCCCCTCGCTGTTCTCTATTACGAGAGGACACAGCGAGGAGGTGGTCATCTGCAAGCAGGTCCCAACCAAACACCAGTCTGCCGGCACCTGGCTCTTGGACTCCCAGGCCCCAGAACTTGGTAAATACTTACCTGCAGCTTAAGCCACCAAGTCCATGATCATATTTTATAGCAGCCCATGCTGACAGGATACCTCGCTTAAATTTCATTACCTCTGTAAAGACCTGTTTCCAAATGAGATCACATTGTGAAGTACAGGATTTTAGCACTTGAGCATGTCTTTTGAGGGGGAACACAATTCAGCCCACAACACATGGCTCTGATGGGTTTGTTCCTTGATAAATGTGCTGTGGGAGACCCATTTGCTGAGGGCCCCGCAGCACCACACGTCACACAAAGTCATTTGTACTCATTCCCAAACTTAATCCCTCCACAAATTTACACCCACTTGTGTGAAGTACCTGAGAGGACACTGAACGATCTGATCTGTTTAACAGCAGGGTGTCTTAGAACCAGGCTTAACGACTGGACTGACCAATTCTACAAGCTGTGCCCTTGCCCAGTCCAACCTGCTGCTTCCAATTGCTTCTCTTTATCCTTGTAATTACATTCAATTAGCTCTAATTGAGCTCTTATAAGTATCTAAGAGCCCTACAGCAGCCCAAGAGAACACCTTGTGTGTCACAAATGTGTCATCGGGAAACTTGCTTCTATGATTTTGGATTTTCAGCTTAGGAGACAAGTACAGCCTTTCAGCTTTGTAGCATTTTTTAAAAGTCTTGTTATTAACGTACTGGACATCCTGTGGCTAATTATTTGTTTTCTTTCTTTTTCTCCATACAGAATGTCTCGCCTTTAAAGCAGGAAGTTACGCCGCGCACCTGCAAACTCCAGCGGGAAAGTCAAGCTGTGATGGTGGTGAGGGCGGCTCCGGGGTAGTACCACCCTCACAGGACTTCAGATGAAGGGGGCCCCCTGGGACACTGCCTTGGCCTTGGAAGCAAGCGCCTGAAGTCAGAGCTCCGGATGACGTCATCGTGCTTCCTTCGCAACCTTTGTTCGCCTTGACCCAGTTCCCTCTTGCAGTGCAACCAGAATTGGAAGATAGACTGTGTCCTTTGCCCCACCGTTTAAGACATTCAAATTCTGTCCGTTTAAATTATATCCATAAAATAATTCCATACTGACAGGTGGGAAACGACTCTCGTGAGAATTTGAGCATATTTAATAAGGCAGCAGCAAGGCCCAGAGGGCTTGTGCTAGTCAGTGTGCGCAGGCGTATGCAAGGCCTGTCCAGAGAGTATCCAGCCATGTAATGTGAAAACCTGGGACATTTACTGAAGAAGATACAAGATATAAGAAACATTGTGCATAGGACAATGACACCTCAGTCTTCTTCAAGGTAGGCACCTTGGGACCTCACACAGTTCCCCCAGCGTATCTTCCACTGTTCAAAACACTCTGCAAAATCCTTTGTTGGAATCACCATCAGCTGCCCCATCATATTTTCCTGAATCTTGTTGAAGGTCCAAAATCTCTTCCCTTTCAAAGGTGATTTTGGTTTTGGGAAAAGCCCCAAGTCACAGGGCACCAAATCTGGGCTGTAGGGTGACTAAGTTACCTGGGTGATTTGATGTTCCACCAAAAAACTCTGCATGAGATGTGATGCATGAGCAGGTGCATTGTTGTGATGAAGCTGCCAATCACCAGTTGCCCATAGCTGTGGCCATTTTCGTCACATTGAACCTTTCAACCAATGAAGAACACAGAGGTAGTGCTCTTTATTAATTGTTTGGCCTGGAGAGAGTATTCATGGGGGACAACACCTTTCCAATCAAAAACCACAGTTAACATGGTCTTGATCTTGCTATGACTTTTCTGTGCTTTCTTTGGGCGTGGAGAACCAGGAGACTTCTGTTGGGATGACTGGGCCTTCATTTCCGGGTCATAATATAGACCCACAATTAATCTCCAGTTATGATCTTCTTGAGGAAATCTGGTTCATTGGTAGCAATTTGAATCAAGCCATTAGCAACTGCAGCACAGTGTTCCTTCTGCTCTGGTAGCAGAAGCCATGGAACAAATTTTGCCCCAATACAGTTCATGCCAAGGTCCTGCGTCAAAATCTCAGACACAGCAGTTTTTGGAATCCCCAGATGAGCTTTCTAGTTCTTTCACTGTAGTCACCGGTCTTTGTGTATTGCAACCCATATATGTTCAACATTCTCAGGTGTTCTGCTTGTTGCCAACCTTCCAGAGAGCATGGATTGCCTTCAACAGATTCTCAACCATCTTTGTAGTGTTTGTGCCACACTTTTATTTGCACTGCCTCATCGCATCATTCCCGAAAGCCTTCTGAATCATCTGAATCGTTTCCACCAAGGAAAGTTCAAGTTTAACACAAAATTTGATGCAGATTCATTGCTTTACTCACTCAGTCATTTTGAGTGTGATGGCCACACAGTACACATGCTCACTCAACAGTGTACTGCCCCCACTGACTAGTATAGTGAAGTCATCACTGTTCACACATGCACATTCCAGTCCACTCTCCTTGGCTGCCAGGTTACATGGTTGTCGCACAAACCATTCTCGTTCTATTAACAATGGCTGGATTATTTCCGGACAGACCCCTCATACAAGACACAGTGTCCCTCCTGGTCCCCACACTGTGTTCACCATCATCACTATCTCTTTCTTACTACTTCATTCACTGTTTGCCACCTTCCATACAAGCAGGCTTGCATTTTCTCTCACCTCTTATGGGTTGAACTGTGTCCTCAGAAAGACTACATAGAAGTCCTATCCCTTGTGAACAACCTCTTTTACCAATGAAATTGAGTTAGGAGGAAGTCATTAGGGTAGGTCCTAACCCAAAGACTAGTGTCCTTATAAGAAAAGGAAACACCATGTGAAGATAAACACACCGTGTGAAGGGTCACCATGTGGTAACAGGCAGACTGGAGCTGTGCACCTGCAAACCTAGGAAGCTAAAGGCTGTGGACATGACCGGAAGCAAGGATTCTACCTGGAGTTTCTGAGGGAGCATGGCCCTGCCCACACCTTACTCTGTGCCCTCCAGAACTGGAAGACAATAAAGTTCTGTTGCTTTAAGCCCCCCAGTTTCTGGTGCTCTGCTCCAGCAGCCCAGAGGATGGAGGCAGCTGCTTTTCGTCGGTCACCTGCCATGTTAGGATTCAGCAGGTCCACAGCTGAGGTACCTCTTCCCACCCACCTGTTTTGTCCAGAGCTGGGGCTTGATGTGAGCATACTGAGTCTTGGGACACACAGACAGCAGTACCAGCATGGGGCAGAGTGTTGCTAGCCACTGTGGGGGAAGTGCAGGTGCCACCAGCATGGCAGTGGGTGCCTTTATCACCTCTTAACACTGGATGCAATAGTCACAGGCAAGATCCTTACTACTGGATGGACATGGTCCCTACGGGGTGCTTCTGCACACCACCAGCCCCGCCCCCCCCCAGAATACTTTGGACCCACACTCTTAGAAAGGACTGCTTTTTGTGGAACAGGTGCATATCTATCAGTCTTCTTTAATAATGACAATTAATATACCAAAAGTTTCAATCTAGAGAAAACAAAGGCAGGAGGGTGTGCTCATTAATTCTGTTTCTAAGCAGGTGTCTAAATTGCAACCAGGGACTGCCACTCTGCAGCTCTTATCTCAGTGGGATTCCGGACTTGAGTCCGAGATCATGGGCACAGCATGGTTAGTTAGCTCACGTACTGTTCCAACTGGATCGAGGAGGGCAGGAGGCCCTCTGTCCCCATCTAGGATGATTGTGCCTGACTCAGTGCTGAGGTCCAGAGTATAGACCCAGAATGACCCTCAGGTGTCCTCCTAGCACACACATCTCACAGGGTTGTGGTGCTTAGGAACACAGGTTACTCTTAGAACCTGCCTGAGCCAATGTGTGGCACTGGAGGAGAGCACTGTCCACACACAGTCACACTTTACTCTGGCCACTCAGTAGCCCCACCTTACATGACACAGTCCACAGCATGTCCATGGATAGGTTAGTCTAACAAAAGCTACGCAGGAATGGTGTTGGAAGGGCTGCCGCTCACAGGGACTGAGTCCATGCATGCCTATGGGAGCCGTGCCCTCTCTGAGCTGCCAGGCAGAATCACACTTCCTGCCACAGGGCTGGCACTGAGTCAGAGCACTCCACACGGCAGGAGGTTCGTTCACCAACTGTCTAACCAGGCCACCAACCCTAACCTTGCTATACATTACACCTGGGGAGGCTTTCCAATTACTGGTGTCTGAGCCTTACCGAAGAGGTTGTACTTAATTGTCCCTGGGGGAGCAGGCATCAGTTTTCCTAAGACAGCTCTACACTACCCTCCAGCCCAGGTGAGTCTGCATGGCCAGGATGAGACCACAGAACTAGAATATAAAGCCCTGAAGTCCTTGGTATTGCATTCTATTTTCTTTCTTTCTTTTAATTATAAAGGCCCAGCATGGTCTATGAGATTTAACAAATGTTTCATGAATGAATGAATGAACGAATGAACAAATGAAACCTTTATGTGACTTCCTCAGGGTAGGAGGAAGATCTGCAGGTTCCGACCATGTAAAGATGAAGGTTACTTCCCTGTTACGTTGTGATTTGCTAGTTCTGGTCATTTGATAGGAAAGGGAAACGCTGTATGAAAAGTGAGCAACATATTTTTCACACCTGCAAAATTGACTAAGAGCAGACCTCATTTGAGTCAAATAAGCCTAAAGTAATTTGACTTTGGAATGAGATCAAATATGGTGAATTGCAGACAAAAGCCACAACTTGTGAAAACGAGAAGCAAATGAAAATTGGTGTGTAAAAGGGGATTCCTAATGAAACGATTTGTGAGTGTAGCTGAGACACGGGTTGTGCTGTGGCAATGCTGGACTTTATTAAATTTCCCCTTCTTTGTACAGTAAAAACCCTGGGTAAATAACATCTTATTTATCAAACTCCAAACAAACAACGTCTCATCAAATTCGACCCCTAGACTCAAATATTTACACAGTGGGAAAAAACAACCCCTCAGACAAGCAAGAGATTAAGAAATAATTTTGAAAATATGTAAATAATGGAGGAAAGTAGGAATAAGTTAGGTGATAACAACCAATGTGTGGGAGTCCCGAATTCTCGTGGACTGAGATCTAGTGAAAACTTCTAATAATCGGTAGAAATGCAAGCGTTTTATGAGAGGGTGAACAGAGGCTCAGCACAATGAAGTCACTGCCTGGGAGAATATAGGGAAATAAGTTTCAATAAGAAAAACAGCCTCTTTATTACTAATCATCTTTTTACTTCATAAGAAAATATATACTTAACAATGGTCTAATACTAACTAAGCTACTTTTTTTGTTAAAAATATACTGTCCATTTCATTTGCCATGCTCCACTGGACTAACATGTCTCTGGGAACAGGAACTATGTCTTCCTGCTTCCTAATGTGCATGTTTTATGCCTGATGCCATTTTATGGGGAACATATGCCTATAGTATCTTATTCTAATTATATCACTTATAATAATGTATGTATCTATACAGAAATAATATTGTATAATATACTACATATTATAACTGCACTTCACATAATTATTTCTGTTATATTTAATTATATACAATAAATCAGAATTTTATATTATGATTATTCATACTATATTTATATCATTATAACGTAATTATATTTATTTGTATAATCTTTTAAAATATATTATACTGGAGACTCTAAAGTCTCTCCACACTTGACTAAGACACATTTAGACTTTTGCCTTGTTAGATAGGTTACCCTTAAAGATCTTTGGCAAGTGGAGGGTTGGATGGATGGATGGATGGATGGATGGAAAAAAGAATTGATGGGTAGATGGTAGAATAATGGATGGATGAAAGAAAGGATTCATTGACATATACACATATATCTTGAATCAAAAGACATTTGTAATATAGAAGCACTATACAGGTGATCATGCTTGGTACATCTACAGTTTATACAATGATTTTAACATTTCTCTGGAAGCAGACGATGATCAAATGGTCAGAGGAATGAAAGGTGCAGCAAATTCCCAGTACATATTGTCAACTCTAGGGGTAGCCATAGCCTCAAAACCACATGCTTTTATCTAAATTTCTAACTCAACACTACACAGTCACAAAATAGTTCTGGGAAGGGTCTCTTTTCTGTGCTAAGCACCCATTCCTCAGAGGCAGGCTAACATAGAGACAAGGTAGGGAGCTGCAGATATGGCATCTGGAGATTTCTCTGGGCTTCTACATGCCTGAAATTCATAACTAGAAACCCATTCCTTCTAAGTTAAAACACTGGTCTCAATCTGGGGTGATTTCACCACTAGGGGACACTTGACAACATCTGGAGACAATTTTGGTCATCACAACTGAGGCAGGAGGTGCTCTTGGCATCTAGTGGGTGAAGACTGCCCCACCATACTAAATATTCTAGAATGTACAAGACTGCCTCTACAACGAAGATTTATTTGACCCAAAATATTAATAATATCAAAGTTGAAAAACCCTGGGTTGAATCAATGAAGTTTTTAGACATCTGAAATGGAAATAAAGCTAAAAAGGATTATTATCGATGTCCTTTAGATCACTAAGGGAGGGCCCACAAATATAAATTGAATGACTAATAGTTACTGAAAATTTGGAATATCTATTAATTCTAATACCACAATTATTAGGAGGTGGGTATTGTCCTCATTTTACTGATGAGGAAACATCAGTTTCACAGAAGTTAAATAACTTGCTCCAAGTTGAGTAACTCATGATGGTATCTGCAAAATCAACCCAACAGGCTATTCACCAAATGCCTCTACATTCCAAATGAAAAAAAGCTTCACCAAAGCATGAAAGATGCAAGTTTAAGACAAAAAGGACAGCCTCACATGGTTGTGAGTAAACTTAAGGAATTCAGTACTCCCAAAAGATAGTTACAAGCTATATAAATGCATTAATAACATTATTAACATAAATGTATTAGTAACATTATTAATGGCATTCTTATGGGAAAGTAGGCTGTTTAGATCACATTTCTGAAACTGACATCAGAAAAGATAATCATAGCTTTCTAGAAACTACCTGCAAACTAGGCTTAATCCTGTGTCTCTACCTCAGTAGTCACTCAACAACTGCTTTTCAAAGTAACCTGAAATCTCAGTGCTCTGGCCAAAGACAAAATTTAATTGAATGGATTATGGACTTTTATTGGCTTGATAATTTCTATGTTTAGATGTTTTTAGCTGAAAGAAAGAAGGAAAGAAGGAAAGAAAGAAAAGTAAATTAAACTGATAACCAATGAGGCTTAGGAAATCACAGGGCCTTTAGAAGCACGTAAACAAGTCTCACCTACCAATTCGGGAACACCCCCTTGAAGACAGGGCAACATTTTTAGTTCAACACTATTTTAATATCCGTGTATTTTAATACTATTCCTAAATCTGAAATTTTTTTTTTTAATTACTGCTTTATAAAATTTAGCAAACTTTAGGCACTTAAAAAATAAATAGAGAGGGGAAGGCTAAGAATAGTATAGGAAATTGAGAAGTCGAAGAACTGATATGTACAACCCATAGACATGAACTAAGAGGTGTGGGGATGATGGGATGGGGTGCAGGGTGGAAGGGATAAAGGGGGGAAAAATGAGAAAACTGTAATAGCATAATCAATAAAATATACCAAAAAAAGTAAAATAAAATAAAAATGTTTTCACATGTCTTCATGACCTCAGACGTGGTGACGTTTGCAAATCGTCATGAGATGGATCACATTTTCTGCTTTGGGTGCAGACTGGTCCGATGTCACAGGCACAGCTTTTGTGCATTGCTTTTAAAAATAGCCTGCTTTGGTTCTGCGCAGAGCCAGCTCATTGTTTGCGTCTGCATTCACTTGGCGAGGTTCCCAGGCAGGAGGGTCTGCGGAGCTGCGTGGGAGCCTGCCGATCCCTGCCAAACCTGACACAGCCCAAGGCTCAGGGATGCAGCAGTCATCCAGAGGCCCAGGGAACTGCGTTACTTTCTTCCTCTGAAATCTTTTCACAACAGCAGTGCCACTTAGAAGCCTATCTCTGAAATCCAAGGATTGCATGAGATCTTTCTTCTGGGCTCAAGCAGCTGGAAGCAGGAAACCAGCAGCTTCTGGCCCATGAAGCTGGCTTTCTACGCCCCACAGGTGCCAGCCTTAGCTCAGCGGTGTGACTCCTCTTTCCTGCGCTTGTCCTCCCTCCTTGCTTCCCTTATAGAGCCCTCAGGGACTGCCCCTTCCACCCTTCAGCAGCAGTGCTAGGGAAAGGGAAGGAAAGACATTTTTAGCTCTCTGGGTAAGGTTGCCCAAGGAAGGGAAGGAGAGGGCGGGAGTTGCCCTCTGCCCCCACGCCCACCACTGAGGACCCAGCATCTATCAGCACAGTCCCCAGGTACTTAGAGAGCACCTGCAGGCGCCAGGCACTCTGCTGGACATTGAGGGCTATAGAAGAGAAGGGGAGGGCCCTGGTCACAGGCAGCTCATAACCGTGTTGGGGGGGGAGCAAAACCGTCTGTTAAAATCACATGTTTTCAAGTGGAGGAATGAAGGCAGTCCTGTAGGACTCAGCTCCACTCCCCTCTTCTACCCCACACCTGTCCCAGGTTCCATCTGGGGCCTCCCCCAGCACTTCAGCCCCACACTCTGGAATGGGCCCGAGGGGAAGCTGTCAGTGGCAACAGCAGAGCAGGAAGCAAGGGGACCCACCAAGGCTGGGGGTCAAGTGTGTGTTTGTCTCCATCTGAGGAGTTGTGAGAGAAGGCACAGAATGACTAGGAATTAATCCCATATATGAAGGTTTAAAATACCATTGCTCTGGGCACCTTATTAGAGCACATAATAGTGTTTTTAGGACAAATACAATTTGTTCTCTAGAAGACTTAAAAGTGATCCTTGGTGACATAGTGCTTCCCAAACTAGTTGGAGAAGAAGGTTAAAAATAGAAGTCACAACTGTCTAGACGAGGCAAGGAATCCATGCTCAAAGCTATCCCCCCGATGTATTGCACAGATATAGACTCATTTGAGTCAACAGATTTCTTTGGGGAGGCGGAGGCATGCATTGGTTTACTAGGGCTACCATAACAAAGTGCCACTGTGTCAGTTCTGGAGGCTAGAGGTCTGAGAGCAAGGTGTCAGCAGGCTTGGTTTCTTCTGAGGCCTGTCTCCTTGTCTTGTCGATGGTCATCTTCTTCCTGTGTTCTTACAAGGTCCTCCCTCTCTGCGTGTCTTAATCACCTCTTCTGAAGACACCAGTCACATTGGAGTAAGGCCCCATCCATACAATCTCATTTTACTTTCATCACGTCTGTAAAGGCCCTATCTGTCACATTCAGAGGTATTAGGAGTTATGACTTCAACATAGGAATTGTGAGTGCGGGGTACAATTTAGCCCAGAACAGGGAAAAATTGTGCATGTGTGTCTTGGAGAGAGGAAAGATACAGCATTCCCCTCATCGCCTACCCACACTCACACATACAAGATCGAATAATCCAGGTGAATGAGAAAGGGCAGTGAGAGTATTTCCGGCAGCAGTGAGGCTCTGGGGCAAAAGTGGGATCATTCCCAAGTACGGAGAATGTAAGTGGGGAGGGTAGGGAACAGGCTGAACATGATGCCAGGAGGAACATTTCAGGGTTGCTGTGCTGAAATGAAGGCTGCACCCCACCTGCTTCTCAATGAGCCAAGAACTGGCCCTGGTGGTTGGGTTAGGCACCTCATTCAACACACAGTGACGGAGGGCAATCAAAAAGAATGCACACTCAACTAGAGTGGTCCCTTCGCCTCTCAACAAACATATTTCCAAAATATATTTACAAGACAGCATTCTACATTCTAAATTCCTCTATCCAAAAACCAAAACAATGTTTATAAAGTGAGTTTGAAAAGAAAAGGAAAATACTAGGTATTCTTCATGAATTCTGATAAAGATATTATTCTGTTTGAAGGCACCCTAATGATAAAACTACACAATAAACTCAGTTCCAACTGAGTTGCTCTTCTCTATCAGGCAGATAGTAATTGCATATATATATTATATATACATATAATATACATATAATATATTATATATATATAATATACACACACATGCCATGGCTTAGCTGTTTATCTGTTTTGAGGAAATAATAGCTATCTTTTTACATCGCCTAATTTCTTTTATTCTGCAGAGGCTAACTCTAAATAAAATCCCCTTTCAAGAAAAATATCACTGCCTAGATGAAAAAGCAGCACTAAAAAATTGAAGATTTTTTTCAGAAAAGATGAGATTACAGAGTGATAGATGAAGAGAGAGGTCTTACAAGCCTTTGCTTTTAAGCCACTGTGCGGTGGCAGAGAACAGCAGTGCCTTGTTTGGTGTTTCGGCTCTTCTGCGCTCGGGCACGCCGGGCAGGGTCGGGTGAGGGCTTGACCATACCCTGGGGGGGTAAAGGAAGAAAAAGGAGGTGTTTCCATCATTTAGGAATATCCTAGTCTTCATTACTCACATTGTCTTCGAGGAACATTCCCTTCCTTTAACAGCTGACGTCACGTGCACTGTTCCAGCCATAGCCCAGGATTCCGACCTGTAAAATGTTTCTCCAGGAGACATGTTTTGTGGTCTGTGGGAGGAAGAGGGGATTATGTTTTCCTAGTGGAAGATGATGTGGGGCAGAATTTTAATATTGCAGATCAAAGCCTATTTTCTAAAAAAAATAAAAATAAATAATAGAATAGAATAGACTGGATTAGAGAAGGATAAATAAGAAAATAATCACAGTGCCTTCCTGGCATCAGAGGAAGGGTAAGCGTTGTTGGGTAAACCTTTAACCCTTACCTGGTTACAGGGCAATTTACTCTAGATGTTCACTCTCCAGTTACCTACCCACTGGGCAGATAATAGAAATAGTTAACACTGCCCCTGCACCACTTATGCCAAGACAAAGAGCACTGGGAGTGTTGGAAGGTGACTTAGGCTGGCCAGCGTCACAGCTTCTCTATCTGTGCTTGCATGCTATGGAACAACTAGGCCAATCTAGTCTTATTTGTTGGTTTGAGAGCTGATTTTAATAGAGAGGTGAAAGCTGGAGGAAGAAAGAAAAGGGTCATCACAAAATCCATGTGCACTAAAACATATCGTCTTTTCAAACAAGAAAATGGGACATTTTAGACATTTCCCAAAAGAGGCCATTTACTTCTAATGAACTATTATAGATTTTTGACATCATCGTGCATGTGTATGTTATAACCCACCCATAAATCCTATGTGTCCAAAACACATCAATTTCTTGCACAAATGTTTATAATTAAAATTTACATTTTAAACCAGAAAAAGGACAAAATGAAACCCACACATAGGTTTAGAGGTATAGAGGCAACTCCGTGTTAGCAGCGGCCATCCAAAAATGCTGAATAAATATTTCATTGCTGAATAAATATTTCATGTCTCGAACCACCAGCACCAGCCCCCAAAATATCTTGCTTTCATCCAGATAAACTAACATTCTTGCACTCTGGGATTCTAAAACCATGATGAGACAGTAATAGCCATGCACCTTAATTATAGCCTCTGCACTCCGTCAAAATTGTCATCATGTGTGACACTGGCTTTTCCCATCTTTTTTACCAAGTTAACACTAATCTAAGCTAAGGTAGAATTTAGTGTATTATTCTCCACGCCCTGCCCTGTCTGTATTTGAAAGAATTCTATGCCAGGGCTCTCTTGTTCCCTGATTTTCTGTTGAAGGGGTTCTTGTCACACACTAAGGATAAAACCCTTTCCTAAACCTCATGTCATAGATTCTGAGAAAACATCTGAGCTCCGTGACCCTATGCCATTGCCATGGTCTTGGCTGCCAAAAAGCAGTCATGACTTATTCCAGTGTGGGGCGATCCTGGTGTCTGTTCCATATATTGTCTGTGCAGTCACATCCCTCCAATCAGTGTGGGATTTCTCAGGGGCTGGCTGCCCAAGCTGAGAGGCACTGAGAATCGGTTCCTGCTTAAACAACAAATAGAGAGGACAGTGGGCACCATATGTCACTACAACCGGAACAAGAAAACGACAACTCATGTGAGACGGCGGCCCCTCCCTGCCGCAGGGCCTGCCTTCCTGCTCAAGGAGGGCCACGCGAATTGTTTCTGGTGAGGCGGCGTCGCCTGTGGGGATTGCTTTGGTCGGGACACAGCCTTTTCTATTTTAATACTCGTTCCTGGATTAATTCCTTTATGCACGTATTCAATCACTTAGTAAGAATGCATTCTCAAATGCTGTCCACGGACAGAGGGCAGACAAAATTATGTCCCACATTGCTCTGAAGATATTTCTTATAGATATTAAAATCTCTTTTTTTATTCTTCTCCCTTTGTTTCCTTAGATGTTAGTTCTTTGGTTAGGTGCGTTTTTTTCTCTAATGTTTGGCGGAGATATAGTCTCTCTGTGAGTATGTGATTGCTCAGGAATTCCTGCTCGCCCCCGAGGAGAGGCAGATTCTGAATTTCTGGTGTTTCGTGACTGAGGATGAGGGGTGCGCTGCCGTGGTGAATGAGGTGGAGCTGGCTGTCTGGGTGAGCAGCTTCCCTTTCATCCTTGGGTCTCCAGTTGCACCAATGCTTTCTCCTAAGTTAGGGTGTGTCTTGCAGTGTAGCCAATTGTTGGCATAGCCAGAATCATTCATGACTATCTGGAGTCCCCGTCCCGTTCTTCACCTCCCTCACTCTGAAATCGCTCCAGCCTCTGAGGCAGAGCTTGCAAGCTGTGGCTCCCCTGTGTTAATTTCTCTGACAATTTGCTCCAGTCTGCTCTTGTCTTTTGGGGATCCCTCCAAATTTCACATCCACTGATGATCCTTGTCCTTGTTTTCTAGCAGTTAGACCAACGGGAGTGCAAAATGGCCCAATCCGGAAAAGAGTTTAGAAGTTTCCTGTGAAGTTAAGCAGATGCCTAGCCTTCCATGCAGCCATTCACTCCTCATCATAACCCAGAGAACTGAAAACGTGTGTCCAAAAAGACTCAGACATGAGTGTGCATAGAAGCTGTATCGCAATACTCAAAACAAAACTGGAAGCTGCGTAAATGTCCTTGGATGGGAAGATGGATAAACAGAATGTGATATATTTATGCAATGAATAATACTGACCAAAAAAAACACAACAAATTACTGACACACATGACGTTAAAGAATCTCACCATGAAATCGTATATTGAATATATATTGATTGAGAGAAGCCAGATATAAAAAGAGTACATACTGCATTAATTCCACTGATATGAAATTCAAAAATAAGCAAAACTAATTTATGGTAATAGAAATCAGAACAAACACAAGGTATATTGGGGTGGGGGGTAAAGTGGGCTTGACTGAAAGAAACATGGGGAAACTTTCTAGAGACATGAAATATTCTGTATCTTGATTGGGGTGTGTAGTTTTCAAGCTGGCATGAGAGCAATAAGACCTTTACCGTTTTATACTACTGGTAAGATAAATAGCAAAAAGGTTCAAAAGATTCCATTATATTCTAATGCTTTAAAAATGCATAAGATAACTATAATACATGTTCTCACTTTCAACTAATTATAATATTTCACTCATCACCCCTCAGCTGTGCCAGGGAGCAGAATTGACTTTCCTTTCTTTATCTTTGGACCTATATTTAGACCTAATATTTAAGGTAGCATTGAATAGAGATGCCACCTTGACACACAATATCAACTGTCATTTCACAATTCCACACAACCAGAAAGTAACTGTCTTTGCCTCAAGCAAAGATGAAAAGGACAGGGAAAATTAGATTATTATCTCTGGAAATCTCTTCAGGGCCAAGCAGTTTCTTCTCGAGAAAAGAATGCATGACTCATCTCATCACTCAAGCATTCCTTCAATTGCCAGAGAAAATCTATATTCCGTAATTATAAAAGCCATCTCAGGTCCTTTCTTCTGTGCTCACAAAGCCAAGTATAGCCCAAGAGGAACCCTTCAGAGCCTGTCACTATAACGGTTCACACAGGTCCTCCACGTAGTTAGTCCACACGCTGACGGGAGGTCGGATTGGGCCCCCTGGCTCCAGCAGGTCATAAATTAACAAAGGAGCTAAGGTATCGCGCTAGCTCCTGGCAGTCGCTGCAATGGCAGCGGAGGTGAAGCGGTTGCGGGGGCAGGCCCTGGGGATAGCGCCTCTGCGGCCCTTCCAGCACCGACGGCAGCTCCAGGCATAGGCCCCTGGGTTCCAGCCCTGAGAGGTGAGGCTCACAGCCCTCTATCAACGTCTTCAGCACCATTGTGTCTTCGTTTACTTCTCAGATACTTCAGTACCTTTATTACCATCTGCCTATTGAAACACTTAGCATATCTGTGGATTCTTGACTGGACCCCGACTAGTACAGGGCTTGAGGGCAGGAGTGAATTTGAAGGTTGGAATGACTCTCTAACATCGCTGACCTGGAGCACAGTGATGGCCTCAAAGCCAGTGGAAAGTGGAGAATTGGTAGTGAGTGTAAAGCAGAACATCACAATTCTGTGTTCAGCACCGCCTGTGGTTCCGAGATGAAGGCCATACCTAGAGGAAAGCTTTGGGACAGCAAGTAACTGCTTCCCTTGCCCATTACAGTGGGAATGACGATGATAATGGCAAAGCACAGGACAGGTAGCTTCTGACTGCAGTGGAGAGAGGGCTTGCGGAGGAAAAATGGCAAGCTCAGAGCTTGGAACTCTAGGATCAAGAAGCATCAGAGCAGGCAGAGCATTCTATGATGTCCCTGAAGAATGTCATAACTCTTAGAGTGGCAGGGTTGGTACAGCTGAAAATCAGTCCCAAAATTTGGCACTTGAAGTTGCAAAATTATAAAATACATTGAATTCACGACTATTCCAGCCCTCTGGTGAACTGGGGCATCAAGGGTAAAGAAGTAGCACCTTGACAATTGAAATGACTTCATTTGGGTTGAGTCAAAAAGCTTTGAGAAAACTACCACTCAGAAATCCCTGAGCATCCTTTGCTAGAAGAAGTAGCTTCCCCTCACCTGAATAAGAACATCAGCTTCCTTGGGTCATACTATCTGACCCAAGGAAGTTGCCTTTCAAGGGAAGACTCAGCACTCACCTACCACTCCTCATTGCTACCAACTCAGAGGCCAGTTCATCCCAAGGGGACAAATGCCATGTCCAACCCCGTCGAAGAAAGTTTATACTCCAAAGGAACCGCAAGATGGTGTTAATTATGCTGGTAGAAACCTGTGTCCCGAATTGAAGGGCAGAGTGGTGAACTGCTCAAGTGCAGATTAGAGGGAATGTCTAATAAATATTGCATGTGTGCATGATCTAAAATCCTTCATTATACAGTTTTACTCCCCTAAATTGAGCTGTTCAAAAACACTGAGGAAAGTACACGTGGCAAGGAGTTCTAACTGACCCCCACTGTCCATGCTCCCTGCTTCTTTCTAGTGAGTTTAAGTGGACACCTGCTTTCCAGCAAAAGCTACACCTCCCAGACCTTTGGAGCTGGGTGTAGAATAGGATCAGCAAGGTTGGATATGTAACTCCCAGGGCATTTAATTACTGTCACTTCCAGAATCAGCAGAAGCAGCAACTAAAGCCACCGTGGAGGCCATGTGGGGCCTGCCTATCCCATTACGTACAAGAGGAACACACGTCTCGACCGAGCCTTCGCATTACTTTTTTTAAACCAAACTCACCAGCGCTGTAACTAGTACAAGATGTATTCTTGTAAAACATAAAGACTCCTGGGGAGCTATGCATTACTTAAATTTCCCCGTGAATTAGTTTGACCGCAGTGCGTTCTTCCAGAACCCTTGCAGTTAAGTCGGAGACAGCCTGTTAGGTGGAGTGCTGCTCATTCAGCAGCACTTGCCGCAGTCTTAATTGATGTCCACATTCTTTTCTCGATCCAACACTTATCCTTCCACACACCACTGGCAGCTTCCACTACCTGATCCAGGTTGGCGAGGAGATAAAACCCACTTGCCAGCCTGAGTTAGGTTTGTACGGCAAATGGCAAACTGAAGTGAAGGCGTTGAGAACTGAGAGCAGCAAAGAGCCCTGTGCGCGAGGGAGTGGCAGATGGTACACATGACAGGTGTCACGGAGCCGGTGCTCTGTACAGGTGCCATTTCCAGCAAAGACAGTTTCAACTGGATAGAAGTTGTATAAATCAGAGTTCTTGCCTACAAACAATAGCATTCACCTGCCAAAAGGGCTAAATAAATGGCATTTGAAGAATCTCTGGGATGGTCAGAAATTTGATTTGGAGGCTATACAACTGGAATAACACCAAGATTATATCACCAAACCACCCCAAGGGAGACCCTACTGTTCCAGCCAGGGCACAAGCAGGTAGGAAGGACCACCCACTCTGAACTCCAAAGCCCCAGGAGGAGTGGCTGCTGCCTCCGAAAGCAGGATCACCAGGTCCGGCACTCACCAGGACCCACCCTCATTGGGCCTCCGTCTTGTAACCTGAAGTTTCACTCTGGGGCACTGGATTGTCCGAGACCAAATCACATGCCTGAGCCTGGCTGCAAGGGAGTCTAGGAAATCAAGCTCCCGGCTTCAAGGAGGCAAGAATCATCAGGAGCTGTGTTGATTATCTATTGTGGCATAGCAAATTGTCCCAAAACATGATGGCCTAAATGAATAATCTTCTTTCTTACCTTTAAGTTTCTTTGGGTGAGGAACTCAGTCATAGTGGGGATGGCCTATTTTTACTCCCCAATATCTGGGGCCTCAGCTGGAAGTCTCAAAGGCTAAGGCGAGAATCATCTGAAGACAAGTGTATGCATGTCTAATGGATGCTGCTAGCTGTCTGCAAAGACCTTGGCTGGGCTGAAGGCTGAATAATCTTCACCTGGCCTCTTCTTGCAGCTTGGGCTTCCACACAACATGGTAGCTGAATTCCCCAGGCAAGCATCCTTAGAGAAAGAAGTACGAGTCTGCTTCTTTTTTATTTTTCCTAATGATCCAGACTCAGAAGTGACATGGCTTCACTGCATGCTCCTACTTTATTGATCAGAGCACTCACAACCCCACCTGCCCAGACTCTATAAGAGGGAACACAGCATCCATCTTTCCGTGAGAAGAGGGACAGTCAGTAATAATAAGAATATGTGAGATGGGATCAAAATACCAGCATTGCCAGCTTTGGGAAATCCAATCTGCTGCAGGAGGAAAGTTCTCCAAACACAGGAAGAGTGTGCTACAGTGCCGCTGGACAAGAAGCACGGGGGAAGCCCTTTACCACCTGCTTCAGATTGACAGTGCTTGCCTCATGCTCCACCCCCTTCCCTCCTGCCTTCTCGGCCATCCTCTCCTTCCTTCCCTGCTGCGCTTCTCCTGTGGAATGTGGCCCCATGAGGATAAGACAGCCACAGACAAGGCAACAGGACAGGGCTCCCTCTCTCACCACCTCTTAGGTGACTTTGGGCAAGACCCCAACTGTGGTGAATTCAGATGTCTGTGCTGTAAAATGAAAGGTTGATTTTTCAATTAAACAACAAAAAAGTGTGTGTGTCCATTGTGTGGCTTGAGCAAATGCAGAGGTGAGTATGGAATGTTTCTTCGTGTCCTCAAGCTCTTTCCTTTAGTGACTGCTATCCTTCTATGGAGGGCTCCAAGGGTGCTAGGATGTCCTCCTGAGATCCTCTACTCCAGGAGGATGGGATTTCCTTCACTGCTGTCTCCACAGTGACGGTATGAGGTAGGTGCTCACGGAGCAATGGTTACAGCACCATCTGGAACCAAAGATGTCGGGGCTGGAATCCAGGCTCTGCCGACTCTCGGTGCCTCAGTTTACTCATACCTAAAGGGAGATAAGCATAGCACCTACTTAATTAGAGTTATAAAGATTGCTTGGGAAGGCATTTGAAGTGTGGCAAGTACCATCTAAGGGCTAGATTTGACATTTCAATACATGAATGGCATAATAGGTCATGTTACCTGGTAATATCAGAGAGCTGTGCTATACTGCTTTGCAGTGAATTCTTTTGGCAGAAAATGCTTTGTTTCGGTTTTCGTTTTTACAGTGATCTTAACACCTTTATTCAAAAGAGTAAACAATGTGTATGAATTCGGGGCAGGTCTTTTGAGGTGGTCTGGTTGATGCCCCGGTGACTCAGAGCTCACAAGGAAATAGGACCAATTGGAAAAATTGGGATGCAGTCCTTTGAAGCAGAGAATGGGCAAACCTCAGATCTGCATCTTTTTACAAAAACTGCACCTGGAGACAGCTGGTCCCTGACTCAAATGCTCTTGAGAGAGTCATTGGCATTTACGGTGCAATTCCCCTGACCATCAGCAATTGTGATAACCAGAGTCCCCTCCTCCCTCCCTTTCTTCTTTTCATGGCAGATTGTCTCAGGATCCCCTGCAGACATTCCCTAACCATCTTCATCCCCACCTCATCACTACTTGTCAACAGAGGAGGAGCTAGAGATCCACTGTTGTCCTTAGAGATCCTTTTATTTAACTAAATGTTCTCAATTTATCTGTCCTAATGTTGTAAACCTAATTTTCAATAAGCTAATTTTTAAAGTTTGCTAACAATTTTTTTCATCATAACTGCAATATAGTCCGTTTCAGAATATTTGCAAATCATATAGAAGAGAATAACTATAGCAACAAATTATAACCTCTACACCGTTGGAATGGTGAACTGAAACTTTCTAGAATCTTCTGGGATAGGAGAAAGAGGTGGATTTACAAACCACACAGACTTTTCTCTCCACCCTGCCCTACCATTTTGTCACTGAAGCAAAGGTTCAGATCCATGGACTAAAGCAATGACTTTTGCTTCATGGCACACCTAAACTAATTACTAAAATTCTGTGGCTAACCAAAAAATATATTTTTTGCCCATCTGAACAAAAATATAGGTATAATTTTGATTCGTTCACACCAGATGGCTATTGTTTTGTCGCCTGTTGTTATTTTTTATTTGACAATCTAAGGGAAAAGTGGTCAGTGCCCCTGTACTGCAATGTTTAAAAATTCTTGCAGCCCACCAGTGTGCCATGGTACACCTGGTGAAAATCTCTGGACAAGAGGACTGAGGAGGGAGTAAGGTGACTTCATAATTGTTACCATTTAAATTTTTTCCTTTTAGTCTTTTTTCCTATACCTAGTTTTATGTAGTTGCAACTACAGTGTGGATATAATTTTTCACTCTGCCTATCACCTAAAATTATTATGTAGATCGTAAATATTTTCATTTGCTATATAATTGTTATAACTACAAAGTTATTGCTGCATAATATATCCTCAAGTGGATTAGGTATAATTTACTTAACACTTTCCCTCTGGTTGTAACTTAAGGTTGTTTCCAATTTTTAAATAACATATGGCTTTAGCCCTTTAAAGAGTTGATCTGAGATTCCGTGTGACAGAAAAATAATAAGTAAGATGATGCCATCTCATGTCCTGCTGGTCAGTCCTGCTTTGGCCACTTGTCCCAGCATCATTATTAATTCCGATACTTTCACCCTAAAAAAAAAAATCTGCATTCAGACAATAAATTATATTATCACCCTAGCAACAATTCCATTAAAAAATAAAGGCCTATAGACAGCTC
This sequence comes from Mormoops blainvillei, assembly GCA_004026545.1. Lineage (NCBI taxonomy): Eukaryota > Metazoa > Chordata > Mammalia > Chiroptera > Mormoopidae > Mormoops > Mormoops blainvillei. The sequence continues at coordinate 37,669 of PVJD01008564.1, forward strand.
CTTGGGATTTCAGTTAAACCATTCTTAAATCACACCAGCTGAGATCCCTGAGCCTTGCCCAAGGTCAGCTGGTTTTGTGGCAATTATCATCACACCTGTGGAGGCTTTCTCACCTCCCCTGGGGGACTGGGGATGATAGCCCTACCAGGCTGCAGACCTGATCATGCAGTGTGCTGTCTGAGGCAGCTGGTCAACCTCCAGCACAGGGTCTGGAGGCACAGGGACCACGGTGTAGATCAAAGTACATGGCTGAGCTGGGTCAGCTGCTGAGTCTCTTCAAAACTCAGTCTCTTGACCTGGCTGGTGTGGCTCAGTGGACTGAGAGCTGGACTGTGAACCAAAGGGTTGCTGGTTCGATTCCCAGTCAGGGCGCATGTTTGGGTTGCGAGCCAGGTCCCCAGTTGGGGGTATGTGAGAGGCAACCACACATTGATATTTCTCTCCCTCTCTTTCTCTCTCCCTTCATCTCTGTCTAAAAATAAATAAATAAACTCTTAAAAAAAAAAAAAAACTCAGCTTCTTCACCAATAAAATGGGACCCTTCCGTGTCCCTTCTTTCCCCAGGTTAAGTGAACCAACAGCCCTTAAGAGACAGATATTTTCATCTTCCTTCTCAATCTATCTTTAAAAAAAGAGGTGGACAGAGCAAAGTCACCAAAAAAGCTCATGAGACCCAGACAAATAGACCTTCAGGCAGTTGCAACTGAGATTTCATCACCACTCACTGGTAATGTCTGAGCCATTGCACTGCCCAGTTCCACCCACTTGAAAACAACCTCTATAAAAATTCACCTTTGTATATAGTCATCTCTCCAGGAAGTAGCACTCCAGGGTGCAGGCACCTCCTGCTCACCTGCCACAGCTTGTGAGGATTATGCTGACACCTGGCTTTCCCAGTAGACAAGCCCAGAAAACCAAACCCAAGACCCGCACTAGTGTCCAGAGTGGGCTAAAGAGTTGTTTCTCACAGTAAAAATTTTTAATAATTTGGAAAAGGGGAAAATGATTAAAGATGGTTTTTAAAAACTCATGGGGGCTACAGAATGCACACACTCAGCTGATGAACTTTGAGGCTTCCCAAGTTGAAATCCAACCAGGTACAGCGGTGAAGTTTAGAGTCTTTAGCCATTTAGATTTAGGTGGTAATTTTTCCTTTATTTCATAAGTCATCTGTCTCTCACCATCGCGGGACTTGACCAAACACATTAAACCGCGCATGGCAGCGCGCTTCCTTCAAGCACTGAAGCTTCACCGGTTCCTAGGTTGCTCCAGCTTCTGATGCTCTCGGAACATGCATTTTACTCGAAATTTTCACAGATAAAAATAAGTTTCAAGGGTTAAAGACAGAAAGGTAGAGGAGGAAGGAAAGCCTCCAGGCTGGAGGAGGCTTCCCTCCTCTTCTGTGGGCACTCCTGAGGTCAGCCATGGGTACCGAGGACTCCGGGGTCGCAAAGGGGCCGGCTCCGCGCCCTGAGCACCCGCAGGCGCCAGCGTTGGACGCGTTTTCCCGCAGCCTTTCGGAAAGGAATCAGAAGCCAGTGCTCGGCTATCCTCTCCTCCGGGGACCCCTTTTCAGAACGCAGGAACCTTCCCGCTTGGGGGACCGGAGAGGAGCCCGCCAGAGCAAAGGAGTTAATTAGCACAGCATTAACCCTTTAAGGTTAACTTCAGGGACTTCAGGAGGATTGCGGAGGGCACGATTCCACATCTCCTCCCCTGGCCCTGATTCTTCAGTCAGTCTTTATGAAAGTGACCCGGCCGCTGTTCCCCCTAGTCTCGGCCACTGCAGGCTCAGGACCGCTGTGCGGGACAACGGGTTCCATCTGGTCCCAGAGAATCAGTAATCAGGCTGCTTTCCAGGCTTCCCCGAACCTCTTCCCTTTCGGATTGTTCTAACGAGGTTAAGTGAGGTATGAGGCTCGGGCCAGGGCAGGGGCGGGGTAAAGGGAGGGGGGTCGCTGCGAGCGCGCATACCGGGGAGAAGAACCTGAGTCTGTGACAACCCCATTAGCGCGTTCACACGCCCCTTCTTCCGCTAGTCCCCACCCTCGCCCCAGCTTCTGCTAGCTATTCGGCCTCGCGCGCTGAGACCCCGCAGCCCGCACCCTGACGGCCCTGCGCGCCGCTGTCTCCCCCCAGCGGCCGAGCCCGTGTCGCCGCGGGAGACGGGCAGCGGGAAGGCGGCGGGGCTGCACCGCGCAGGCAAGCCCGCGGCTCCGCCCCGCGCCCCCCCTCCCCGCTGGCAGAGCCGCCCCCTCCGCACAGCGCTCGGCTCAGACGGAGCAGCCGCCTCTGCAATGTCAGCAGCCGCAGCGGCGGCGGCGACGCGAGCGGCAGCGGTCGGGGCCCCGCGGTAGCCGCCAACGCCGCACCGCCCGGCGGGCGCGCACCGCGTGAGCCAGCGGCCACCTTGCTGCCTCGCGGGCTCTGTGGGCGACACAGCGCGCACCGGCGCAGCTCTCGGACGTCAGGCCAGCCCGGCGGCGGCCGCGCACAAAGGACCGCGGACATCGGGCTCAGGGGACTGCGCCCAGGCAAGAGCCCGGGGACAGCCAGCCACAACGCGTACTCTCCTCTCCTCCGCTCCCCGGGCGACCGGAGCCCGAGCCAGAGCGGGCCCCGTCATATGACAGCAGCGATACCGCGTCTAGCGAGCGCGCTTGCTGCCAGCTCCGCTGCGCCACGGCCGCTGGCGCCCGGGGTGGCCCGCACCGCGCCCCTCTGAGTGGTCGGTCCGTCGCCGCCGCCCCGCGCCTCGGCTCTCGGGCTCCGGGGGCAGGAGCCGAGGGAAGCCCCAAGCCGGCGCCGAGCCTAAAATGGCCACGCTGCTCCGCAAAATTGGGCTCATCCGCCTGCACAACCGGGACACTGAGGACCCCAAGCACCACCACAACCATCGCGGCGGCGGCGGCGGCCAGCAGACCGCGTCGCTGCGCGGTAAGAGCGGCACCAAGAGCGGCGGCCACAAGCAGCAGCAGCACCCCCCCGGGGGCGCGGGCGACGCCAGCCCCGGGCCGGGCAAAGGCAAGGGCAAGCGCGCGCAGGAGCTGGCCCCGCGCGACAAGCCGCCGCAGCCCGCAGCGGGGGCAGCAGGGGCGGCGGGCGCCGGGGGCCCCCGGGATCAGGCGGCGGGCGCCAGGGCGGGGCCGGGCCCGGCTGGGGCGGCGGCGGCGGCGGGCGGCAGCCTGGTGCCCGCGGCGCGCCAGCAGCACTGCACGCAGGTGCGCAGCCGGCGGCTCATGAAGGAGCTGCAGGACATCGCGCGCCTCAGCGACCGCTTCATCTCGGTGGAGCTGGTGGACGAGAGCCTCTTCGACTGGAACGTGAAGCTGCACCAGGTGGACAAGGACTCGGTGCTGTGGCAGGACATGAAGGAGACCAACACCGAGTTCATCCTGCTCAACCTCACCTTCCCCGACAACTTTCCTTTCTCGCCGCCCTTCATGAGGGTGCTCAGCCCGCGCCTGGAGAACGGCTACGTGCTGGACGGCGGTGCCATCTGCATGGAGCTGCTCACGCCCCGTGGCTGGTCCAGCGCCTACACCGTGGAGGCCGTGATGCGCCAGTTTGCCGCCAGCCTGGTCAAGGGCCAGGTAAGCGGGAAGGGGCTGGGGCGCGCGCCTGCGATTCTACCCGGCGGGCTAGCCCCATCTGGCCGTCTCGCTCCGTGCCCAGGTTGCCCTTGCGCGCGGGGCTACAACCTGGCGACTCCGAAGACTCCCTCGAGCCTCCGCCTCTTTCCCCAAAGCGTTATCGTCATTCCCTACCTTTCCGTCTTGTCTCTCCCAGTCTCCCAACCTGTCTCCGCTGGTCTGCTTACTCTTTCCTAGTCTCTCCAGAGTTCTCCCTCCTGTTTTCCCCCAGCCTACCCTCTTCTCCATTTTCTTCTCTACCTCTTTTCCCACTTACCCCCACCCCTGTCGTCCCTCAGCCCTGCCTTTTATCCTCTGTCCTTTATCCTCTTCTGCATTCCCCCATCTACTCCTCTCTTTCCTGCCCTCCACCACCTCGCTCATCTCTCCCTCCCTCTCTGCCTCTCCTCCTTCTGCATCCCCAGTCTCCTCCAGTCTCCTCTTCCCTCCCTCCCCCATTCCCCCCACAATCTGCTTCTTTTATCTCCTCTCCCCATAATGTCCGTAAAGATGGAACTTTGTTTGTAACTCAGTATCCAAATGTCCAATCTAGTTTACTACCACACCACACACCACACACCACACACCACACACCACACACCACACACCACACACACACACACACACACAAAGGTTTCCTCCCCAACTTCCCAGGTGGGTGCTCTGCAGAGGCCGAGCGGACTGGTGAATCCGCGCAACAGCCCTGCTTGATTTTCCTGAGCAGCAGCTAGGGTAAAGGAGAAAATTTCGCTTTTGAGAAATTTCACTGGTGAGGCAGAGGTGTGGCATGAGTGTCTCCTTAAGTGACAAGGCCAGACTCTGTCGGGAAAATGCCTGGAACCTGCCCCTTCCAGGAGATTCACCTCTAGGGTAGACGTTCAAGGTCTTGGTCTCTTTCAGACCTGTTTTTTCCTTTGGTTTCCTGGTGCCCAGTGGCTAAATCCCTTATCAGAGCTAAAGATTTTTTTACTAAATGGTGAAATAAGGAGCGAGTTTGATGTGTGAGTCTCCTGGCCTATTGCATCAGATGGCAGCTTTACTGAAAAGAAACCCCACAAGACTTGAGAGCAGAGAATGAATGAAATCTCCTGAAATATGTTCCCACCTGGCCGCAGACAGGTACATGAAGGTGTTATCTTCCCACGTTATGTGCTCGTGGTTGTGTTCGAGTTGGTTGATATTCTCCCAAATCAGTATTAAACATTAATTAAAATCACATTTTATACGGGCATCTTTTAGATTTACAAAGAATAATTGTTTTGCTTAGAAGACCGAATGGCCTCCGTTTGGTCTTTCTATAACCAGCATATCAGAAGCGATCAGTCAGTCCCCTGACCCCTACCATTGTCCCTTTCACTGCAAGATCTTTCACACTAATCAAATAATGCTTGTTCTGCCAATTTCACTAGACCTGGAGCCCCTGGGATACCAAGCAAATAGCATCCTAACTCCAGTGGAGAAGGGCACTTTAATTCTTGACTGAGGTCTGGTGTTACCGAGTAACTATCCTGCTAGTGTTTCTTTTCTAGGGTTTGGATTCCACTTATTTCTTGAGTTAGGAATAGGATGAATGTGACAGGTCTGGAAAGACATCTCTAACTGAGTGAGGTTAACTCTTTAACATCAGAGGTTCATTCGGAATCCTGTATTTCAATGCTGGCTTTAACATAAAGTGTCCGTGAATTGATGATACAAGACACAAGGGTGATAGGGGAGTCTCCATTTATTTTTCAAACAGAATTTATACAAATGATGTGGAAGAATATTTCACAGAAATGCCTTCGTTATTGGTTCTGATATCATTGCTAATCAGAAGTCTTTGGAGCAGGCTCTTACCTTTTTTCATTCTTCACAGTCAAGATGACTTTGGGGATCGGGGGAAAAGCATGCCATTTTGTTTTATAGAATCACAGAATCACAACATTTTAGACTTGGAAGAGGTCCTAGAGGTCACCTGGGCCGCAGCCTGCATTTTGAAAGGTGCAGGAAAATAAAGATCTCAAATGAGAACTAAGAAAGTTGTGTTTTTTTTTAAAGGAGATATGTGTCTTAGTAAGTTAACTGCTTTTCATGTTTACATTAATGTTATGAATAATAGTTCTGTGAGGACCCATGTACTTCTATTAAAATAGGCACACCCTTGTATCTATATTCTTTCTCATTGTAATTAAATTGAGGGTCTTACCTACAGCTTGCAAGCTGGAGACCTCAGTGATTAAAGTAATCATCAATAAAATTTTATTTATTCATTTCAATGACTATAAGGTCAATGAATAAGGAACCTAATTGAACTCAGGGTCCCCCACCTAGCATGTTGTGTTATATCGCCTATCCTAAATTCTAGTGTATAAAATACCTGAAATGATGGTGAGAACTCAGCAAGTTATTTAAAGACCAATTCAGTTTCTTTGCGTTTTCCATGCTGACTTTAACATCCAAAAGAGAGGAATGCAGGGTATGCATAAACTATTCAAAATGCAATGTAAGAATAGGAAATGAAGTCAATAGTGTTTCGGGATTCTGTACACAAAGGCGGTTCAGGAACCTGAGCATTATTGTGCTTTCCCTACCTTCCTGAACTCCCTACCTACAGATTGCTTATTGCAGTGCTATAGTTACCAAATTATTGCCAGAGTAAAAGGCACTAGGCTTTAGGAGGGCACTCAAAATACCTGATTAGGTATTCCAAGAGAACTAGGACTGCTACCAAACCAGTAATTACTCCGAAAGAATGAATCGTTCGTTCTAGTACATTCCTCCATCTGTTGACATTTCTTTTTAGGATTCGTCTTTTTCTTAAGTGACAAAGTCAGAAAAACCTCCTTTTTTTTTTTTTCTTTCATAATTGCTCAGCTTAACTTTTTGAATTGAGGATGCACCAAGTTGATTTTGTTCCTATAGCTTTAGAGAAATTATAAAATAATATTAAGGGGTTCATTAGTAATATTATGAAAAGATCAGCTTAATTGTTTTGTGAACAAAATAAAAGTTGGTGTTTATCACATGATATGATCAGATCAGTCATTTCACCAGGCCTTTACCTGACTCTGGCCCATGTTATCAAAATCTCTGGTGCACTGCTTTATGGATTGTGACGGCTTTCAATTAAATCAATAGGAATGCCTTGTATGTTATATTCTATGTGGAGACAGTGACATGCTGGCTTATTTGTCTACTGTCTAGGACGAAGCCTCCTTTGACTCACAGAAACATTTCAGGTAACTCTTTTGCTTCTGGACAATTGGATGAAAATCCCTGTACTTTTAAAATGAACTGGTAACTGTGTTCAAAGTTTAAATCATTACTTATACCCGTTATCATTTACTAAACCCAAAGGAGACAGTCCACAGCTCCTGTACAGGAATTTTGACATTCAAAGCTGTAAGAACTTGGTCTTGAAACTAAAGCCAGGTGCACTGTCAGCATAGTGCTTACACCTAGCAGGCAGCCGAAGGGAGAAGTGACAGTGGACAGAATCTGTGAGCCTGACGCTGGACAGTCCTGCCCGAAGTGCCCGGAGCTCCCTGGCTTGTCCTGCAGGTGTGGAGTCTGGGATAACTGGAGGACTGGAAATAGACCCTCTTCTTGCAGTTGTGTGAGCAGACGGGTCCCCAAAAGCCACTTGAGGGAGCACTGACTCAGGCTTCTGTTTCCACATCTGCTCACCTCCCGAGTGTCCCCCTTTTCATTAGCTAGACATGGCCAGGGGCAGAGGACCAGATGGCACTCCTCCTCTATCCCCTCAAAGCCAACTGCAGGACTGGACCCGCCGTCCAGATGATACTGACCATAGTAATAGCAGCAGCCGCTAACATCTGCGTGCTCTGCCTGGGCCACATCCTGGGCCAGCTAAGCACCTGGGCTGTGACATTTCACTTGGTTCTACTGTTTCAATGGCCAATGTACAGGCAAGGAAACCACCACTTCATGCAGTCAAGTGACATTAACACAACTTCATGTTCTAATACCAGCGATGAGAGTCAAGACTGTGAAAATCGACCCACACAGGCACAAGCTGTCAGGAATGGCAATCAAGCCCACCCACCCAAGCACCATGCACTCCCCAGGCAGTCCTCTGAACTGTGACCTGCATGATAAACTTCTGTGTCCACAGAAAACAGATGTGCAGCCAGCTGTCAGCAGAAGACTGAGAACGGCCAGACTGAAACCGCCTCCGACCTTAGCGTTTGAATTAAAAATTGGTCAGTGGCGCCAAGATGGTTGCATTTGCCTGAAGCACTAGTTTCTGGGGCTTCTGCATAAAGAAAAGTGGCAGATGTGGCCACTTGTCAGAATATGATGAGGAGGTAAAGGGCTCTACAGGTTAACTTTGGTCATAGCGTGCTTCTCTGAGGTCCACTTGAGGCCTTCAAGGGGTCTCTGCCACGGGTGTCACTGGGAATCACACGTGTGTACACACATACACAAAGTCATCTTCAAAATGTCTTCCACAGTATGAGGCCTAGAAATAGCCTTTTACTTATGACTGCAACATTTCCAGGTCTTATCAAAAACAACGGTGATGATGAATGGCACTTGGGGTTCCTCAGGTGTATGGGCTTCTAAACTATTATAATTGACATATGTTTAAAAAGCCCTGTATTTTGTTTGCTAGGGCTGCTGAAACAAACAGCACAGGCTGAGGGCCTTAACCAGCAGAAATTATTGTCTCAATTCTGGAGGGTACAAGTCTGAGATCAAGGTGCCACCCAGGCTGGTCTTTCCCTAGGATGTGAGAGAATCTGCCCTAGGCTTCTCTTTAACAGGCCGTCTTCTCCCTGTTTCTCTCCGCATCGTCCTCCTCCTATTTGCACCCTAATCTCTTCTCATAAGGACTCTGGTCATGTTGGATTAGGGCCTATCCAAATGACCTCAGTTTAGCTTGACTGCCTCCAAATACAGTCACATCCTGAGGTGCTGGGGGTAGGACTCCAAGGTGAGTTTTGTTAGGACATAACGCAGCCCATAAGGAATCCAAATGGGAACTTCTTAGCCAATTTAACCTTTCGTTTCTCTAGGGGATGTGCCGGTTTGCAAAATCACATAAACGAAGGCAGTCATGTGAACACAGGGACACACTGAAGAAAGTCAGGAAGGCCAACCTGGAGTATACCTTGGAATCAAGACATGGCAGCCCCTTTAGAAGGAGACTGGAGAACCTAGAGTCTAAACAATGATAACCTGGGGTGGGTCACGCTTGTGCTCACCCACGCAGAGTGGACTTGCGGTGGGGGGGCGGAGGTGTGCGGGCAGTGCTGTGAGTCACTGTGTGGTTTTGTTCTGCGCCGTGTGTAGGTGATGGATAGATTTACCCACCCCGATGACTCTGCAGCTTGAGGTATCCAGGTGCTTGACTGTTCAGAGGGAAAAAAATAGCTTGCTCTGCTATCAAGTAGGGCAGGCAGGAGGACGGAGACAGGACTCTGCCTCCTAAAAATAGTCCCACACCAACTTGGCAGCCCTACAGCTCTGCTCCCTGGCACCGCGCTCCTCCCGGGGCTGGTGGGACGGTTAATAATAGTCGCCCTGCGTTGTCGACTTCTGAGAATCTAAGTCTGCAAGATGAGGATGCAAATGCATTTGTTTGATTTTCTGGTTTATATGAGGCATATGAGGGGTTTATTTTTCTTTTCAAGGAATGGCATAGTTTGGGAGGGGTATGTTTGTTTGTTTGCTTTAATGGAAAGTGCCAGGGTGGACAATGAGTTGAAGTTCACTTTAAACCCCGAGAGCCACAACCCAGTGTGCCCTTGCTCACCCCAGGAATGGGTGTGTGTGCATCCAGGAAGGCAGCCATGCAGCAGGGTACCACACTGGGGATGGCTAAATTATTTTCCTCTTTTAAAACAGAAATAGCAGCTAGTAACAGTGATCTCTTTGAGCCATATTTCAAATCTGAATCCTAGCTTTTTGCCATGATCATGAGGCAGTGAGGCGGGAGAGGGAGGATGTGTGACAGGTGTAACTCCTTTCCTCTCTGACAGTGGTTCTCACCTGCTGGTAATTTAGATGCCCTGGGGAGTGTTTAAATTATTCCAATGCCAGGGCCCTACCCTCAGAGATTCAGGCTTCCTGGGTCTGGGATCAGACACTGGGAGAGGCTTGTTGAAAAAGCTCCTATGTGATTTTACTGGGCAGCCAGGGTGGAAAAAGCCACCCTGGACCAGTAATTCTTTGTCATTTCTAGGTCCACCCATCTGGGATGCGACCTCCCACCAGCAGCCGCTGCAGGGAGCCTCCGGAGGTGGTGGGTATACTCAAACCCCAAGACTTCCCCCTTTTACTTTGATTGGACTCACTGTCCTCTGTGAACTCTGGCAGAGCCCCCTCAAAGCCCTGCCATCATAAAACCAAGTCCTTCCTTCTTGGATGGCAATCCAAGATGGGATGTGAACCCTGCAAAAGGACATGCGCTCAAGACAGGTAACTCACTCTTCATTAGACGCAGCTGGGAGGACTCGAGTTCAGACCACCCAGAACTGTGGATAGCTAATTCACACAGCATGAGTGTGGAGCGCTAGGCACACGGCGGTGAATAGAGAAACATGAAGTGCCTGACACAGAGGAATGACTATCCAGTGGACATAGTGCAAATTCATTCATATGTCTTTGACATGGCAGGCAGCTTCACAGCTATATTTTGCTTGATATTTAGGTAAGTGCCCATTTGTTGAATATATGTGGGCTGTGTGTGCACCGGGGACTTGGGAGAGGTGGGGTCCTGGGGTCAGCAGCATCTTCCAACTTCTGTATGACTTTCCCAGAGGGAACACTTTTTTTACAGGGGGGTGACTCTTGACTCTAACATTGGGGGCTAGTCTATTTTCTGAACATTATTTCATTGTCATTAAATGGAAAGATCGGCATTTCCCAAAACACACAAAGCTGTTCTTGTAACAGCAGAAATGTTTCCGGTAATACCCATGCCTTCCTACCAGGGAGTCAGCAAACTAGGATGAGAGTTTTTTTTCGTTTTTTCCTGCTCTGTCACACATTTCATTCATTCTATCATTTATTCACTCACATTTCAGTGCCCATTGGCTGAGGGCCTGCAGTGACTTGCGTGCTTTGGCCACATCACCCTTGGCATTCCCGGGGTGACTCTCCCATTTTGTGTGTCATTTCATCCTCTTGGCCATCTCCCAGGCTGGCAGCTTTGGGGAGGCCAGGAAGAAGTAAGATGGGCTGAGCAGGAGGACCAAAGACCCCAGAGTGAGAAAGCCGAGGGACAAAGCAGATCTGAGACCAGCGATGTGGCAAAGGCCTGAAAGAGGAGGGCAGGGCTTGGGAACTAACTGAGGTTGTCCCCGCCCGGCAGGTGTAGGCGTGGTCAGGGAGCAGGAGTCAGTAGGACCCTTCCATTCATGTTTGCGGAGCTCAGCTTCTCCTGTCTGCACTTTGCTCCTGCCCCAGTAGATGCCTGCGACCTCCGCTTGGATCCCTGCACTGCCCCCATCCAGTCTCTCCATCTCCTTCCATCCCCCCTACTTCCCCCGTCTCGGTTCCTCTAAAATGTAGACCTTGCATTCTTACAACCTTGATTGGGACCCTTACAGCACAGAGCCCAGGCACCCAATGCCGCCCACCCATGGTGGCACTCCTCCACTGCCATGGCCCCCACGGAGGTCCCTCTCCCACCAATTCCCTCCAGCCATAGAACACTCACACTAGCTGGCTCTCTCCACGCCTGCTTAGCTCACAGGCGTGTCCGCACTTGGAAAACCCTTTTCCCCCAGACACTGGGGCGGGGGTGGGGGTGGGGGGCTGGCTATCCTTCAAAACCCTGCCGAGATACTCCAACTCCTCTGCAAACAGCCCCTCAACAATTCCTGCAATAAAGCAATGACTCCCTCCTCTGAACCACCTCTGCATATTATGAAAGATGTTCATTTCTATGCTTATCCTGCTATATTACATTCACATATTTAGATGATATTTCTCCTTCCCCTCAAACAATGCCAGACGTATCACTTGTGCAGAATAAATGTGTTTCTCTCAAGATCGCTGGTCTGAACACACACTCCATCTTATCTTTAGCTTTGACCCCTCTTGCAATGTGACATCAGATGGTGAATGTTATCAGGTGCTTTGCAAAATGCTTTATGAGTCGTTTGGTTAAATCCTTGGAACTGCCTATGAGATGAGTGTTACTGTTATTCATGTCTTACAGAGGAGGAAACTGAGGCATGCCCAGAGCACATGGCTAGTAAAGAACAGAGCTGAGTTGCCACAAAGCAGCCCAGTGCCAGAGCGGGACTAGTTCTGATGGGCTGCGGGACTAGCAAGTGGAAGCCAACCCACCAAGTAGCACGTGCAGCTTGGTTGTTCCCGGGTGTCCCTATGCAGCTTTAGGGGAGCCTTGGCGATGATATCATTCTTGGTTTGCTGCAGCACCCAGAATTGAGCCACAAGGGAAGAGATAATGTACCCATCAAATATAACACAGTACTGAATTATCAGCAACATCGGACTCCTAGAATGGTTCAAATTCACCATAATCTGTTGTTCCTATTATGTGAAATGGAATAATATTTTAATTCTTTTAAACCGTAGAGGAAAGATAATTATTGCTGCTTTATTTCTTCAATACACAAAAGGGAAAAGTGTTTTAAAGAGTCTAAACGTAACTCAAGAAAGAAATGCCCTTGTAATAATAATGGTTATATTGGTGGAAACCACTCAGATTGGAGAAATTACTTTTTAAAAAAATAATTTCTGTAAAGTAAATACTAATTCTCTGTCACAATATTTGGCAAGCATTCTCAATATTTTTTAATTAAGAGTCCTTTGATGAGAGTGATTATACTTAAAGTTGAAGTGTATTCATCTCACTTGGGAATTGAAGGAAAAATTTCCAGACAAATGTTGTTAAGAGGTGCTTGCCATCTTTTTATCTCGAAGTTCATACATTTCCAAAAATCAGGACATGGAGTTATAGAATTGATTATTATTGGTTATAATAGAAAGCAGTTATTACTATTGCATAAAGTTGGACATAATTATTAGAACAATTATTTCTGCCTTACCAATACATGTGAATTAGGGCAATTTTTGTGTGCCAAGCTGGGCACCTGTTTTGCTCCCCAGGACACACCAATAAGGACTGGGATGTAATTGTCCAAAATAAATACAAATTGCTACAAATACAAAAAAGATGTATCTGTGCCTGAAGCCTTTCCCGATTTATGACATACCCTCCTCCACTCCAGTTCCCAGCCAGGGAAAAGTAGAAATATCATGGAGGAAACTTCAACTGAATCTGTTACAAGCTGAAATTAACTGTAGCTAGTTGACTTATTGTGAGCTGTTAAAATGTAACATTTAAAAAGTCAACAAAATACAATAAATTAATCGAAACTTCTTTAATCTCAATGCGTGAGAAGGGGACAGTCTCAGAGAAGCATCCTCTGTAGCCCACGTGTCTGGGAGAACTCTCCCCTGGAGTCCGAGCCACCCTGCAGCTTGGCCTGGGGAAGGCCGAGCCCAGCAAAGTTCCAGGCAGGGCCCTCAGGGCAGGCACCTGCGCATCCAGTGAGAAGACAGCCTGAAACCGACGCAGAGGAGCTGCCCTGGGTGGCCGCTGCCATCCCACCCCCTACAGACCTGCTTGTTTTTCCTTTGATCAATTCTGGAAAGTATATTTTGGAAGAATCTTGGAGAGCTCATTAAAGAGTTTCTCTAACTGTAAGATTAAACAGTAAAATTACATAAAGCTTAAAGAAAATAATCTCAATTTATAAATAAAACTAATCTAATAAGAAGTGACTTTAAACACGGCTAGATTGAATTAAGGTGATTTATTTTCAGTACTTCTACTTAAAAGAGATCCTGGCATCTGCCTTTTCATAGATAAGAGAAAAGGAGGCCTCTTGTTGGTTATTCTTGAAGATCAGTCAGAGAGGAACGGGAGACCCCAGAACCCCTCCCTGCCACCTCTGGCCCCCACAGGGATACATGGAGGACTGCACAGCCATGAGGTATCTGGGACACCTATGGACTGCTCCTCAGAATAATGTTTTTAAATGCATAAGATAAAATTCATAGATTTTCAAAGGAAATGTAGTTATAGTAGTTTGCCCTTGTTCACAGTTGCAGTCAACCTCAGTCTGAAAATATTAAATGGAAAATTCCAGAAATACACAATTGTATGCTGTTCTGAGCAGTGTGATGAGATCTTGCTCCATCCTACTCCCTCACACCTGGAACATGAATCATCCCTTTGTCTCCAGTCTCCACGCTGTCGATGCTCCTACCCGTTAGTCACTTAGTAGCCATCTTGGTTATCAAATCAGCTGTCCTGGTATCACAAGTGCTTATGTTCAAGTCCCCTTACTTAAAATGTCCCCAAAGTACAAGAGCAGTGATGCTGGCAATTCAGATATGCCAGAGAGATGCTATACACTGCTTCCTTTAAATGAAAAGGTGAATACAGTACAATAAGATATTGGGAGAAAGACCACATTCGCATAACATTTATTTCAGTATATTGTTATAATTGTTCTATTTTATTCCTAGTTATGTGTTGTTAATCTTTTACTGTGCCTAATTTATAAATTAAACATCATAGCTGTGTATGTATAGGAAAAATTATAGCATGAATAGGGTTTAGTACTATTCACAGTTTCAGGCATACACTGGGGATCTTAGAACATATTCCCCATGAATAAGGGGGGACTACTATATACTAAAATACAGCTATAATATTTTTAAAAATGTGATGAACTAAAATATGAGATTAAAAAGCATGTCTTGATTAACTCAATTTCAAGATCTAGAGGCAGGTCCAACAACTCCCCTAATTAGACATAGTAACAAGTACTGATGACACTTCAGGATATCTACAACTGTAATGTGTGTGTGTGTGTGTGTGTGTGTGTGTGTGTGTGTGTGTGTGTTTTAAACCCGAGATTTCTCTCTTGGTGACAAAGTCAAGGCATTGCTGCTACTGCTATAGTTTGTCACTTTCCATCATAATTAAATGAGGTGCTGAAATGCAGTTTGGAGTTAGTGAAAGTAAAGACATTTTTCCCATCCAAGTTTATATATCCTTGGGGGTGCGTGGGCCCCAGGTTAAGAACTCCAGGTAGTGCATATGTCTAAGTGTTGATGGCTGTCTTGGGAAAGATATTAAAGCCGATCGTGAGCCTCAGGGCCAGAATCACTGAGAACAAGGTTTAGGAGTCTAATGCATGACTCTGTTTCACCACGGCTCTCCTTGGGTGGGTTGGGATAAAGCCTTGGGCCTGGAGGCAGAGGCAGGGCTTCGATACCGTCTCTCAAATGAGCTCGCCTCCTTGCTGGGCAGGTAGAAATCTCCCCAAGCCTCAGGCACCTCACTTGAAGGTGAACGGAAACACCACTTCATGGGTGAATCACAATACTCAAAAAAAAAAAAGATGTACAAAGTGTCAGGCATGCAGGAGGTGATCAATAGATATTCCTTCAAGTAGAATTTTTATGGAAATAAATACACTGGAAAAGTATGACTGGAGACCCAGAATTTGGCTCCCACTCAACATCCATTACACAGTGTTGTGCTTTCGTAACTATTTGTATTTCAGGGCAATATTGACATCCAGTTGGCTCCAATTTCTTCACACTTAACCATAGTTTTACAAATATTCACAGAAATGACAGGAGAGCTTCTCTGTATCCTTCTGTATCCACTCATTATGGACTGTTGTCATTGCTGCTGTTGATTTGCCGTCATCACGTGATTTTGCATTGTAAGTAGTTGCTTTCTGATGACAACGTTGATCATATTATCATCTGGCCACAGGTTGCTCTCCTTTACAACTCTGCTCTCTTAAGAATTTTGTTAGTAGTATTTTTAAATTATCTTGATTACCTTTGCTACTGCTGTGTAAGAAAACTACATGGGAAAATAGTGTTATTTGAAGCATTTGCCTCTGTCATCTCTAACTGCATCTGATGTCCTTGGTAGACATTAAATATTGTTGAGATGCTTTCTTCATTACAGAATGCCCCATCCACTTGAAAGCTGGGTGGCTACCAGTTTGTTTCAAGATGGAAAGCTGGTTCAGAAGCAGAATTTAAATTTTGTAAAATGCGGTGGGCTCCAACAATGATCACAATTATTGCCCCAGTACAACAGAAAGGGAACCCGCAGCTGTCATCAGTTACCCTTGCCTTTCCCTTTAGTGAAGGTCTTCCCGCTTAGTGAAATTCAAGAGAAATCTAGTTGAAATGTTCGACCTGCAGAAATTACTGAATTTTCTCAGAAACCTCTGGTATATTATATATGATATTAAGGCAAATGGAGAGTAATTAATAATGGAATACGAATGCCTGCCTCCCTTCTCTTAATAGCTCATTAGGGCCCTGGGCATTGGCTCCACATCTAGGGTAAGGCTTTCTATATTGGTAGGAGAGTGACTAGATGTCTCCAGCATTTTTTCCAATTCTTAGGACTCAGGTGGGTGGGTAGAACAGCATTCTCATAAGCAGAAGGAATGGTATACAGCTCATCGATCCTCCAGGATTTTTATGTTCTTTTTGTTGTTGGTTGTTCCATAGTTTAGCAATATTGAAATCTGAGATCATTAGAGGCAGGAAGCATCCTGTCCCCAGAATTTCTCAGCCTGCTGAGCAGATCACTCTAAGAAGGGTTGTTATTGTCTACATGGAAGGGAGTCTGTAACACTATCTAAATCAGTGTATGGGCCTGGGTGGTGCTGCCATTACTACCCGTTAGGTTTGTAATGTTTTCAGTATCTTAGCAAATAGAAACAGATCTACTCAGATTGTTTTTTAAAATTTATTGGTGTCTCTCTCTCCTGCAAGCTAATTATTTAGGTGCCATCGAATCTTTGGGCTGAGGTTATTTTAGTTGCCCTATCCTAAGAGAAACACTAAGGGCCCTCAAGTCACACTTTGGCACCAACCACACACCATTAAGAGTCTCCAAAGGCTGCCAGTTCTCCCACTTGATCAGCCAGTGGGCTTAGCTGGAAAGGATGAACACAGCAGGCTTTGCTGGTCAGCACTTGACTGTATTGCCCTTGAGGGGCCGGTAGACTGCACAAGACCTGGTTGCCATCGTTTACCCTTTGAGACCTGCTGAAAAGGGGACAGATGGCACCACCCAGTCAGTGTGACCAGAAGACCCCCAGAGACTTCAGAGCTTGGTCTTGGTCAGCACCCAACCAGGAAAGACACCTGAGGCCCACGACTCAAAACTCGAACGTGGGAGGAAGTGTATGAAGGACACAGCCAGCAGACAGACCTAAGAGGCTTGGGTCTGTCTGGGGAAAGGAGTGAGGATTCAGCCAGCAGGTGCTGGCTGAGGGGCTGGGATTGATGCAGGCTGGTGAGAACAAGTCAGATCCCCATCCCAGAGCAAAGCTTGCATTTCACTTAACCCTTCACAAAGCACTTCCACATGCATGGCTTTCCAGAGGCCCAAGACAGGGTCGGGGGAGAGATTCCGGCATGAGGAATAAGGCAGCTGGCACACAGGAGGGATGAAGCGAGTGCCTGTTTCTCGAGTTCCTGCCGGTAATGCTATTGAACCAGACCACTGTGTCTCCAGTAGGGACAAGGGGCTTAGTGAGAATTTCTAAAAAGGGGCATCTTCTTTCCTTCATATTGTCTCATTTTGTAGCATCAGCAAGTAGATGCCAAATATCCAAATTTGAGAGACCGTTAAGTAGAGAGCAGATGGTCCACCACGAATGGCTGGGCAGAATAGCATGTCACAGGACCCAGGAAGTAAGAGGTGGCCCTGGCTCAGCTTGCATTCAGGACAGAATATGCTTTATCCAGAAGTCTTGCGGACAGTCCCATACATTCAATGGAAACTTCTGTACCATTAAATTAAGTTGCCCCCAAAGTGTTGAGGGCAATGTTAAGAATGCTACCAAACCTGAAAAGGGCCCAACCACCTGACATGCAGGAATTCTGAACACTGGACCCTGAATTTTGCCATGGAGAAATTAAAGCAGTTTATTGGCAGGGCGCCAGGCCAGGAGAGCAGGAAGTTATCAATTAAAACCTGAACTACCCGATGGTTTTTAATCAAGGGTTTTTAAAGGCAAAGATTGAGGGCTAGGGGCTAGGGACGACACTAATCATGCTGACTGGTTGGTTCTTGTCTAACTAAGCTTCAGTGGTTTTCCTTAGTCCGATTAATTTAGTTCCTGACGTCATCTTGTCTGGAACCTTCCTCACTGCGGTCGGGTGATCTCACTGGGCTGAGGAACCAAGATTCTGCAAAACACCTCATGAGTGTACATCAGTGATGTTATCTTTAAAGCAAAAGGCAGAGACTAAACATCTTGTGATCTTTGTTATTATTTAAGCTATCATTGCTTTGTGCTTAACCAGCTACATTTTTCAATTATCTCAAGCTAAGTATACTTTTAAACACTTTTTCTGGAACTTGGTTTATAGGCAGCCCTCCAGGACATGACCAACATACTTTCTTAATCTTCGACTATAAGCTTTTTGACAGCGAAAGCAGTTGAAACATTTAGTTGAAGCCTATACCTACATCTCTAGAGTCTGTGATCCAGTACCTACACAAGTTTACTGTTAACTGTTGGTTTCAAGATCTCAGCCACTCAGAAATGCTTTCTGACATTTCTGGTTCCTAAACCTACAGTGAAAGACTACTATTTTGTCATTTGTTTGGTCTTAAGAAGAACAATACAGTGATATTAACTACCCTTGTAAGTTAAGCATAGTTTGAGTGAGTGATAGAAGGGTTAATTTTTCTTAAGTAATCTTACCTTTTGAAAGTACGAATCTCTAAATCAACCATCATTTGCTACTTAATATTTTCCTTTTCATGTTATTTTTCCTTGTATAATTTCAGTGACCCTTGGTACCTTGTGCACAACCTTTACTTTCTTCATCACCTGCCAGTCTCATCCATTTCTCTACTTTCTGCTAATCTTCTAAGTCAGTAAGTCACAATTTTGACAGGTACATAGCATTTTTAAAAATACTTCAGAGTATCCTAGCAGGTTTCACTCTGAGATTGGGTGAGTAAACCCTTTAAAACTTATTTCTTGGAAACCTCTGCTCTCTCATCCTCCCCTCTGCTCCCCATCCTCCCCTCTGCTCCCCATCCTCCCTTCTGCTCCCCACCCTCTCCTCTGCTCCCCATACTCTCACCTACCCCCTCCGCACCTGCCTCTGGTCTCTGGACAGCAGGGTGGCAGGAAGTGGTGAGTGCCCTGACTGTGACTGTGGAGATTAGCTCTTGGTGTCCTAGCAGCAGCCTGCCCATTCCTTCTCCTCCCCGCTTCCTCTTTTGCAAATGGAAGCAAGAATGCATCCACCTGGTGTCCTGGTAAGGAATTTAGTGAGCTGCGAACATTTTAGCTACTCCTTCAGCACCCCACGGTTCAGTCCTCTGTTGGAGCCCTACCCACGCAGCCCAGGCTCCTGTGCAACACCCAGAGCCCTCTGCTTCCAGCTTGCTGTGGCAGGCGCTTCCTCCTGGGAGCTGTGTGGTGTGTCTCCGCCCAGCTGGGCTGGACGTTCCTCGTGGGGGGAATAACTGCCCACAGGAAGAGCAATTTGGTGGGACTCCGACAGGAGGGCATTTGGGGGCCACAGGGACTAGCCCCAACCTTGCACCAAGCAGGCCCTCCGCCCTTGCAGAGTGAAATTGAGTTGATGACTTTCAGGTACCGCAAGGTAATGAATCATCCCAGAAAAATTATGGGTGTTGAGTGCACTGTAATTGCAGTGTCAAGAAAGTGGACATTTTTAGCAACAAAATAACACTGGGTCAAAAAGGCTTTGTCTGGTGGACACTGAGTGCCAAACTAACTTCACCTCCAGCACCGTGGGCATCCCATGTGATTCGAATTTTCTGTTTTTCTCTAAACACTGTATTTATTGATCATATTTTAGTAAATATGAGAATTAGTGTTATGAGTTTTTGTTTCTGATCATGTGCCCTGGTAACGTCATTGTACTGTTTACCAGAAAATAAACAAGGTCGACACTGGGTGGAGGCTTCTGTTCAGGATCCAAGAGATAGTGAGTGGGAGACCCTGCTCCCTGTACCCAGGTCACTGATCAGCACTTTAGGGTCTGGAGTTTATTTTGTAATTTTCGTGTGAAGGGTGTTATTTAAAGAATGTGCTTGTAAACATCTTCTCTTTGGTTTCTTTGTGGTCTTTTTCTGATTGGAGGTTTCTGTGCCACTGTGTTTGTTGTCTCTCTCTCTCTCTCTCTCTCTCTCCCCCTGCCCCCGCATCCCCTCTCTCCCTTCTCCTTTCTCCCATCCCTTCAGCTATGGCTTTTCTCATTGCAGCCTATGTGAGCCTGTACTACTGTTGGAGGGCCACTGGGATCACAAGGTAATGCAGACTGGGTACTTTAAACAACAGCAATTCATTTTCTCACAGTTCCGGAGGCTGGAAGTCCGAGATCAGTGTGTCGGCAAGGTTGTTTCTTCTGAGGTATTTCCCCTTGACTTTTGTACGGTCATCTTCTCCTTATGTCCTCGCGAGGTGTTCCCTCTGCGTGTGTGTCCTAATCGCCTTTTCTTACAAGGACACCAGTCAATTCAGATTAGGATCCACTCCAATGACTTCAATTCTCCTTAGTGACCTCTGTAAAGACACTTATCTCCAAATACAGCCACATTCTGAGGTGCGGGGGATTAGAAGTTCATCATATTATAAAACTGGGAGACACAATTCAGCCCAAAACAGTCATTCTTTTCCAGCGTGTGTTAATTTAGACCAGTTACTTTTCCTCTTCTGACTTTCATCTTGAAAATCCCGTCTTCCTGTCATTGTCCCGAGGCCTGGCCCCTTGGCCCCTGCTGCCTCCAGGTCTCTGGTGTTAGTAATGGGACTTTTCTCCATCTCCTAAGCCCCGTTCCCTCCTGTAGCCTTCCTCCTCATTAACTTTAGGTTTTCAAGAATTGGTTTGTCTTAGCTTTGTTTTTCTTCGCTTCCCCACAACTTCTTTCTTTTCTGCTTTCCCCCAGTAATCGTAATTGCCTTCCTTTTTTTTTCGTGCTGCCGTTTCTTTCCGCCCGAAGGACTTGTCCCGGCTTTGACGGCTGCGGGCTTCTCCCCTTGCGTTTAGTAAGACCTACCAGCAGGCCTCCCTCCGTCCTCTCTGGTGTCCTCTCTGTTTCGCCCCTCTATGCCTGTGCACCTGATGACTTTTTGTACCAGTTTTCCTTCTCTTGGCCTCTGTAAATCTCCCCACTCTTCTCCCACACCAAGCCTCTGAACGTGAGGACAGCACCCTTTCTCCCTTCTTTGCAGCCATGACTGCCTCAAGCACCCCGGTCCACAGCGGGCTAGTCACTCGTCCTGCTGCATCCCTCTGGCTCAGTATTTCCCCTCCCCCTCTTTGCCCAGGGTTCTGTGTCTGCCTTTTCCCGTCAGGGTCATCTCAGCCCTGGGAGCAGATGGCTGTGAGCAGGGACAAGGTGCCCCATGCGTTTGCCCGGGGGCCTGCAGAGAAAGAAGGCTAGGGGCAAAGCCAGGGTGCAGAGGAAGCCGCCTGGAGCAAGCAGCGTAGACATTCCGGGTGAGCCAAAAGGGAGGGGCGCTGCTTGACCGGCATGATAGTCTGAGGGCGGCAATCCTGGAAGGCCGCACGAGGGAACCGACTGACGCCGAACTAATTGGGAATGTGTTTTAATCCAACTGGATCTTGGGTCGATATACCCAAGTTGCTGCATTTTTTTTAATCCCAAGTTATTTTTTATCAATTTAGATGATCTTACCAAACTTAGATGTAGGATGCTTTCTGAAAGCCCTTAACATCATTTTTATGGTAATTTTACTCATTCAATTTATAGTTACATCAGAAAACAATTCTTATGTGGTCATTTTATTGATCAGACTGTTTAAAACAAGCATCTAACAAGATTCATCCCAAGATTTATTGAGGAGAACAATTTTGTTCAACCCTTTGCATGTTACATGCTTTCCTATTTTACTCAAAAGCAGAGGAATTCATTCAAATTTCCCCAAACATCTCCACCAGCCTGCCACCTAGACCTGAGAACAGGCTGGCACAGCCCTGCATGGTGGTTTCCAGAGGAACCTAACATGTGTGAGCACAACCATCCCCCACCTCCTGTCACCCACCGACACCCCTTATTCAGCTGTAGCCCATCCTAAACGCTCCCTCCTGAATCCTGTCTTCTCGGAAGCTTGGACTCTGAAGAGCAAGGACTTGGTTTTATCACTAATACAACAGAGGGCAGCAACACTGCCTGAGCTGTCCCTGCCTCTCCTCCATCGCAATTATGTTATTTATGTGTGTCTAGACACAAAACTGAGCAGATGACACTCTGCATCTTTTCCACGCTTGATCACCAAGGCCTACTGTTCCCAGATGTTTTGTGAATGGAGGGATTTTCCACAAGCTTCACAAGTATCAGAGTCTAACAAAATGTTATAAGACTGGGTACTAATATATATAATCCAAAGCTTTTTATAAAATAAATATAAATGTTTAAGGTATTTATATAATTATCTTATTCAAACAAATACACTTAAATGTTCGCATTTTATTTCAGGATGACATCCCTGACTTTCACAAAACTGTAATTTAAATGATCTGTAGGGTTTTTTTCTTCCACTAAATGCATTGAACCGTCCAATCAAAAAGAAGTCAATTAATTAAATGAAAAATAACGAATGGATTTTCTCTGTTACTACCAACTTTGATCTGCCCTCATGATGATAACAATTTATTAGAGAAGTAAATTGCTCTAATTTGGTTCAACTAAACGACAATGATTGAGCTGGAATCAGATGTCCTTCTGCAATGAAAATGAAAACAGGAGACATTTTAGGATAGAGACTCAGGCAAGACCCTTGTTGGTCTCTGGTGATCACAGCAAGTGACAGGTGGGCTGCTGTATTCTGGGGCCGAACTGCAGGTCTGTGTCTGTGCACCAGTGCTGAGTCCAAATACTCCGTACTCAGAAGACTGAAGAGGGGGTGCTGACTTTGTCCTCTAATGAAAGACAGGCTCCTCGGAAGATCCGTCCTTCCCAGAGAGCAGTTCTTCATTCACTCAAGTAAGGGTCTGCAGTGAGCCAGTTATAGGAGTGTAGGTTTTATCATCATAATCATCATCATCATCATCATCATTATTTCTTTTTAGATTCTTCCATGGTTCAGTATTTCATGAAGGCATCTAAAAAAGCATAGATCTTGTGATCATGCACACAGTCGTAATGCAGTTTATTCTATCTGCCTTATAAAACTCCTGAGTTTTTTCTGGTAATAGAAAGTACACGCTTACTGTACAAAATTCACGCAGTACCAAAATGTAGGAGGTAGAAAATGCAAAGCTCCATGGTTCCACCTGCCAGACATAACAACTACTTTTCTACTCTCTCACACACACACACACACACACACACACACACACACACACACACACACAGTTACCCTGCTGTAACCATTTTCAGAGTAAGGGGCTCATACTCTTCATGAAGGTCTGAGTTTGTATGTCTTTTCTCACCAGTGCACAGTGGACCTCTCAATCTCACTCTTCAATGACCCCGATGTGGTGATGCCATGTGAGCAGTCCTTCCCTCTTACAAACATCCCTCAAGGACCACCCAGTGCATCAAGAAAACCCATGAAGAAAACCACCAGCAGCTGGTTACTGGATCCAAGGGCATTGACACTCCATGTGGAGATCAGATACATGTTGTCAAATCCCTGTCCATGAACGTTATGCCAGGTCACACTCCCATCAGCTGCATGACCTTGACACCTCTCCAGGCGTCTCCAGCTATGCTCTACTTGGTACTACCCATTCTCATTAACCAAAAAGATCTTATTTTTTTAAGCTTGCATGTATCTGATTGAGGCATAGCTTCTGTCTTACTTTTCCAGGGCTGTCATAACAGTACCACAGACTGGGTGGCTTAAAACAACAGAAATTTATTTTTCACAGTTCTGAAGGCTGAAAATCCCAGCTCAAGATTCTGGCAGGGTTGCCTTCTTCTGGGATCTCCCTTCTGGGCTTTCAGACGGTCGGCTTCTCTCTGTGTCTTCCCATGGCCTTTCGTCCGTGTGTGTCCAATTTCCTCTTTCTATAAGGACACCAAACCGATAGGACTAGGCCCCACCCTAATGACCTGTGTTCATATCATTTCTCTCCTTTTCTCTGGGTTTTTTGGTTGTCTAGCTTTTTTTGGTCAGTCTTCATGAATTCTTCCAGTTTTCCAATATTAATTCTTTGTGTAGGTTTTAGACATTTCAAATATTTTCTCCCAATATATACTCTCTCTCACTGAAAAAACAAATCCAATTTTGAACTAGTTCCATTTATCCATCTTTTTACAGTGAAAACTGTTATATAAAGAACATTTTCCCCCCATTATATCATAAGATAAACTCCTTTTTTCTCCCATACTTTGTATTCTAAGTGTAATCTATTTTCTTTGTGCATTCTTTTGGGTAAAATTCCAGCTTCATTTCTCCCCATGTAGTGAACATGCCTCCTCAGCCCTGTCTGCTGAATGACCTGGCCCTTCTCTGCTGCCTTTTTTGTCATTTTTATCATGTGCAAGTCCCATATTAATTTGATTCTCTCCAGTTCCACTCATTTATCTGCCTGCTTCTGTACAAGTATTATACGTAACTGTTTTTAGGAATATGACCTCCTAGTCTGTCAAACATTAGGTAGGCCAAATCCACCTCATCTTAGTTTTTTGTAGACCATCAATGTTCCATGTACATTTTGCAATTATTTGTCAGTAATTTTGCTCATAGTAACGAGTACTGCTTTCCACAACCAAGTTTACCCTGAAGTCTCAGGATAATGTAATAAACGTGTCTTTCCTGCACACAGCCTGATGAAGTTCGCTGCCCTTCTCCATTTTGAACCTGTGGCCCCCAAGTTCACAGCAACAGGAGATAAGAATGAACAAACACATCAGCTCATAAATGCCCCCACTCAGAACGAACACACATCCCTTCTGCTCACATCCCACTGGCCAGATCTAGCCCCAGGGCCACATCTGATTGGGAGGGAGGCTGGATATGTAAGGAAGCTCATGGCTCATTGTGGGTCACCGACACTCTCTGCCACATCAAGTTCCTCAAAACGGCTTAACTCATCAAGTTGCACACATGACATGTGCTCAGCTTTTTGTATGTGAATGAGACTTCAATAAAAGTGGTTTTAAGAAGTACAGGAGACTAGGATTTTCAAGGTAGGAAATTCTATCATCTACAAATAATAAAATCAACAGAATATCACATCCTAGTGACACAGAAAAATGGTTAATACCACGAGAAGCAGGCAAACAAAGATAGAACAAACTATTATTTTCGCCACCTCTAATATGGAGATTAAGTAAGCTTGATTTTTGTACCTTTGAATCGTAATGTAAGCCAACATAAATATAACAAAGCCAAGAAAATTAAATATACATAATTGCTCTTATGATATTTAAACTATTACTGCAAAATATACCTGGAATTAACAATTCCATTCCTAGGGGAAAGGCAGTTTTGATGATTTACTCCTCTACTCCCTTAACATCTAAATTAGTGTCCATCACAATAGGCATTTGGGAGAGTCTGGGAAGCTACAGCTTAGTAGCTTGGATAATGTGGAAGGAACGTTTAGGAATGTCACTGTGTGTTCCAGTTCAAATCCTGACTCCAATATTTCCTAGTGGGGTGACCATGTACCCTACCTGCCAGCATCGGTGTCTGCTCCCTTATCAGGGAAGATGATAGTTGGTCTGTCTGCCACACCAAGGAGTGAGATGCAGATGAGAAAAGTGATTTGAAAAAGGTGTAGAAACAATAGCAAGCCCTGCAAGGATGATGATCAAGCCGTGAGACTCACTTCCTTCACGCAGTATTGTAAAGCGCAGTAACCCACAGGCCGAGCAGAAGTAAACCTGGCCATCCCATCTCCATTGCAATACTTGCATTGGTGCTTTTGCACACTCATTCACCAGGATGTGTGACACACTTGTCCTTGCAGGACCCGTGGCTGCCATTCTCAGCACTCACGTGTTTTGATTAAAGACGAAACCCTCCCATCAAGTCATTATCATCATAGAAGACACAAGAGGAGGGGAAAAACTCCCTCCTCTGCCCCCAGAGCACAAAGCCCTTGTACAAAAGAGGAAAATTAGTTTGGAGAAATGATCAAATGAATCAAATACAATCCTAACAGGGTGTGTGGGTGCAGGAAGTAGTGGTCTAGGAAATAATCCAGTAATCCGATATGAATAGAATAACTTTTTTCTCCCCCCAAAAGGGCCTGGTACGATTAGATATACTACTGCTTAAAAATCTACTTAGTATTGAAATACAACTGGAAAATACTCCATTAAAAATTGCATCGCTATTGATCATCGAGGTACCTTTGGATATGGGCTGCGATGGTAGGCCCCCCAGTGTTTATGCACTCATCATTTGTTGTTACTTTTTCTAGCACAGCGGAGCGATTTTGAGCAGGAATTCCAGAACCCAGCTTTGTGAGTTCAGATTCCAGCTCCACCACTTATCTACCACATGAACTTGGGCACTTTAAGCCTCGGTTTCCTCATCATGAGTGAGGTTGTAGCAGTAGCAGTCCCTCCCTGGTGGGGACAGAGCACACATGTACATGGAAAGCCCCTGGAACAGTAACTGGGACACACTTTACCTGCATTGTATTGTAAAGTATGTATTGTTTGAAGATTCCCCGTGATGTTTATAAACATCACTGACTGAATTCGTTCCTCTGCTCATTATAATTTTTACTCAATCAAAAAGAAAAGTTCTGTAGCAACACCTTACACAAATAATAGAGTTGAAATCAGAGCATCCCCGAAGTAATGACCCAAAAGTAATAATAGCCATCCCAGTTGCTTATAGAAAATCACTTTTTAATTTTTATTAGGTCAGTCAAAATAAGTCCCTCAGTTTCCTAAGCTTTTCAGTCAGAGACTAGAAATGTGAATTTAGAACCAACTTCCTTTCTTGATTACAGTCTTAGGACTATTTTATGGTAACAGAACACCACATTGTCCAGAAACATCCCCACCCCCTTGCTTTCTCAACCCTAAAGAAGCTATTTTGTGCCATTTCTTGGCCCTGCATTTTCTTGCAAACCGAAACAGCATGTGGTGGGTTCCAGCTACACTGGAACCATCCTCTGTGTGACACCAGCAAATGTGGGAGGTGGGATGGCAGTGTGTAGTTCTGCAATGATTGGAGCCCTTCACTTTTATCCGATTATTCATGGCACACAGCCAGGTGAACTCTCTCTGCTCAGAGCTCTTGATTTAACAAGAAACCAGTGTAGGTGCAGGGTGGGGGTGATTGGAAAGCAGGGTGTGTGGGTGATGGAGGAGTGGGAGCAAGGGAGGAACCAGAGGAGACAGGTGTGGGATACAGGGAGAAGTCACTCCAGCCATGGAAGCGAAATGCTGACGTGCTGCAATACAGTCCCAGGTGCGGAAATGAGCTGGCTTTCCAGAGCAGGCCTTCTTACAGGTGCTGAATTTCGCCACTAGACCCTCCAGAAAGCTGTTTTATAATGCACTTAGTTTTTAAAGAAAAGTGCATTAGGGTTGGTCAGAAACATGGAAGCTGGGGTGGCGTCTGCTCCCATGTAGGTGAGGGTCTGGAAATCTCCAGGTCAGAGGGGCGCTTTCATGATCACGCTCCTGCTCCTCATCTTCCCATCTACTCCCATCTATTTGGGAAGTGGGACCTCTGATTTCTGTGCAGAGTGGTGCCTCCCCCAGCATCTACCACCTTAGCACCTCATTAGCACCTCATTAGCAGCTGGTGCATAAAACAACAAAAACTGTGTTCTCAGGCAAATGTACCAGGCACTGTCAAGTTTATTATAAGGTGTTGGTTATTCAAAGTTTTCAATGCGTAGAGGACCAGTTTCCCCGCTGGGAGAGTATCGCATTTGAAGACGCTGTTGGAGCTGGCTCTGCTGGGCTAGCACTGCTGCAATAAAGAGCTTGTGTAGGGCCCCAGTGACTCTTTATGGATGGTCGCACAAAGTGGAAACTCTGGGGTGGGGGGAGCTGTGAAAGAGTCACACACAACCTTCCCCAAGTGTGCCAAATCAGGCCCAAAATTTGTGACAGTTTGTATGAAAGTGAGGCAGGAAGCAGAAATACGTAGTGAATGCACAGCGTGGTCCTGGTGATCCTTTCCGGTTCTTTTCATACTTGGAGTGACCTTTGGTCATATGCTGTTCACCATGCCTACTTGTTAATTAGATTCCTCAGCAGAAAACCATTCTCTGGATCTGTAAAACCAAGCCACCATTGTCTTTGCTGTACACTGGTCGCCACCAATAATAATTTGCATACATGGCAGGAGTGGCACTCTCTTGGGGTAGAGAGAAGTGAAAACCAGTGAACCCAACTCCAGAGACTCAGAAATCTCAGTCTCAACCCATCCTCACCCAGGTGGCCTGACCCATGAGCTCTGGGACCACCAGCTCACATCAGTGTTGAAGGCCTGTGGTCACACGAAGGTACCCCATTCCCTGGGGAGGACAGGGCCAGCAGGGCAGACCCCCCACACATATCCCCACAGCTTTCTGCTTCAGACTTACCGGGCATCCTCCAAGCCTCACAAATAGAGCTTGGTTCCGGTCCTCCAGTCAAACTTTTATAGGAGGAGCTGCCATCTTAGGCCAGGCTCATGGTTTCAGTGACACCAGGGGCTCCTGGCGCACTGTACCTGCAGCCAGCCCTCACGCTGAAGGCGGCCTGCCGAGGTTCGCTGCAGGTGTGATGGACTTCGGTGGGAGCCGGGTGGGAAGCTGCCCGACTTTGTCCCCCCCCAGGACAGGTGTGACCGGAGTCACCATTGATCACCACACCCACTTTGGAAATATGAGGGACTGGCTCCTGCCAGCAGGTATCTTTGGCTGAGCGCCTCTTGGTGATGTTCCAGAGTCTGAAGAAACGATTGACCAGAGGTTCGGTGGGCTTTGTCCAAAATAGGGAAGTGAAACTCTCTGGGGAAAAAGGTGATGAGTTTTATCCTAACAGCGGCCACACAGAGGCAGCAGTGGCTGACCTGGTGGAAGTGACTGGCAGGAAGGGGACTGACATTTGGGAGTGAGGTGAAGGCTGATGGGGAGAACTCCAGAGTCCCCACCTGGGCATAGGTGAACCAAAGATGGAGTGGACTGATGGCCTAGCCTGTGTGGTTCTTTGGAGACAAACAGAGTTCAGGGCTGTTCTAGGAGGCTTCATCCATGTCCTTATAACAATGGGTTCCATCTTTACTCAGCACTTCAAGAAGGAAGACCAAGCCAAAGACAGGCCTTGAGCTCTGTTCAGATCTATCCTATTAAAACAACATGAAAACCAGGAGGGGCATCTCCAGTGGCCTTATTATTATATGATGAAATGAAAGTTCATATCCTTATAATAATGCTCCTTTATGAAGACTCAAAAGAGTAGTAAAGAAATGAAGTAAACAATCCATGCAGTCTTTGTTATCACTGTTTCTTTTTTTAAATGTATTTTATTGATTATGCTATTACAGTTGTCCCAATTTTCCCCCTTTGCCCCCCTCCGCCTGATACCCCCATTCCCTCCAGCAATACCCCCCTTAGTTCATGTCCATGGGTTGTGCATATAAGTTCCTTCACTCCTCCATTTCCTATATTATTCTCAACATCCCTGTGTCTATTTTGTACCTACCAATTATTTCTTAATCCCTGTACCTTTTCCCCATTATACCCCTCCCCCTCCCAGCGGATAAACCTCCATATAATCTCCATAGCTATGATTCCGTTCCTGTTCTGGTTGTTTACTTAGTTTGTTTTTTTACACTCAGTGGTTGATAGTTGTGAATTTGTTGCCATTTTAATGTTCATAGTTTTGATCTTCTTTTTCTTAAATAAGTCTCTTTAACATTTCATGTAATAACGGCTTGGTGATGATGAACTCCTTTAGCTTTACCTTACCTGAGCAGCACTTTATCCACTCTTGCGTTCTAAACAATAGCTTTGCTGGATGGAGTAATCTAGGTTGTAGGTCCTTGCTTTTCATCACTTTGAAAAGTTTTTGCCAGTCCCTTTTTGCCTTCAAAGTTTCTTTTGAGAAATTAGCTGATAGTGTTATGGGAACTCCTTTGTAGGTAGTTCTCTGCTTTTTTCTTACTGCTTTTAAGATTCTCTCTTTATCTTTAATCTTTGGTATTTTAATTATAATGTGTCTTGGTGTGGTCCTCTTTGAGTCCAGCTTGTTTGGGACTCTCAATGCTTCCTGGACTTGTATGTCTATTTCCTTTGCCAAATTAGGGAAATTTCCTTTTATTACTTTTTCAAAGAAGTTTTAAATTTCTCGCTTTTCCTCTTCTCTTTCTCTCACCCCTAGATTCATATGTTGGCACATTTGGTGATGTCCCAGAAGTTTCCTAGGCCTATCCTTGTTTGTTTTTTTTTCAATTCTTGTTTCTTCTTTCTGTTCTGGTTGAATGCTTATGTCTTTCTTATGTTCCAAATCTTTGATTTGAATCCCACCTTCATCCCCTCCACTGTTGTTTCCCTGTAGATTTTTCCTTATTTTCCTGAGTGTAACCTTCATTTCTTCCAGGATCTTTTCTATTTTGTTGCCATACCCAATGTGTTCTTTGAGCATCCTGATCACCAGTGTTTTGAACTCTGCATCTGATAGGTTGGTTACCTCCATCCTGTTTAGTTCTTTTTCTGGGGTTTGTTCTTTTCTTTCATTTGGGCCATATTTCTTTCCCTCCTCAATTTTGCAGCCTCCCTGTGTTGTTTCTGTATGAGGGAGAGCTGCTTTGACTCCCTGTCTTAGTAGCACGGCCTATTGTAGTAAAGACACCTGTAAATTGTGTGGGGCAGAGCTTTAGGTAATTGCCATGGTGGGGCCCACTTCACCACCTTGTGGTTTTGTAGGGGAAGGGCTCAGAGAGGGGATAGTGCCACTGCCTGGCTTCTGGAGGTTTGCCTGGCACTCGCCCTGTGCAGTTGGCGCCCTTCCAGCTGTTGCCCTGATGCTGAATCCCAGAGGGGGTAGGTCTGCACACATTTTAAATCCATGCAGGCCCTTTAAGTATAGTTTCTGAAAATCCAGAAGTTTCTTCCACCACACTAACCCCCCACTGATTTTTACAGCCAGATGTTACTCGGATTTATCTTCCTGGCATGGGAACCCTGGGCTGTGTGGTCTGGCCTAGGCTGGGATCGCTGGCTCCCAAGATATTCCTCCTGATTTTTATCCACTACATTTGAATGTGGGACCACCTGTTCAGCTGCCACTGCCTCTCTGTGCCACACTGCATCTCTGTCCCCTCTGCCCATCTCCAGGCCTCCACCTCTCTTCCCCACCTGGATGAATGTGGCTTCTTTAAATCCTTGGTTGTCGGACTTCCATACAGTTCAGTTTCCTGATGGTTCTGGTGTTATTCATTTTGAGGTCTAGTTGTAATTCTTTCTGTGGTTGTGCGAGAAGGCGGAGCATGTTCACCTATGCCCCCATCTTGACCAGAAGTCTTATTATTGCTATGTTTCTATAGCAAAACAGACCCTTCTCAAAAGGAATATATATTTTAGATAACTTGTGCCCAAATCGTAACATTTTTACAAGGAGAGGGACCCAAAAAATAGGAATTATGTTCTGGAAGATGGCCCCCTGGTAGCACAGGCTCCCCCTGCTACGTGAGTATTCTAAGAACCCATCTGTATCAGTGTACCATCTGGCATTGTTGTGAGAGGCTAGGTTTGGCTTCAGTGAATTTTTTTTGAAGAGTTTCAACACATTTGCCAGTGTCATGATGGGTGATTTACAAGCACACCTGCCCACACTGTGCTGAGTGTTCAGCAGTTTTTAACCAAAAACAGCATGACCCTCATGCCCCACCCTCCTCCCTATTCACCTGATCTCACCCCGAACAACTTTTTTTTGTTTCCCCGGAAGCAAAAAGCCCTCAAAGGGAAACATTTCACTGATGTGGAAGAGGTGAAACAAAAAACGGCAGAAGCACTAAAAGGCATCAAAATCAGCTAGTTCAAAAACTGTTTTGAACAGCAGAAAAAAAATCTCGACAGGTATATTGCATCAGATGGAGAGTACTTTGATGGTAACTGAAGTTTAAACATGTAAGAATAAATAAATAATTTTTCTATACATAAATTCCAGGGGGGTTTCATGTCCCCCCTCGTACATTTGAATTTTCCCCACAAAATCTATCTTAAGACTTCCATGATTCCAAAAATCTCATCAGCTTTATTTATTTAATGTTGTAGAATTTTCCTTTGCATCTTAAAGTTCTGTGTTGTGGTGCCAGTGTTCTCTGTCATTACAAGTCTCTCTGCTTGGGGAAGAGAGGGAGCCTGTGAAATGTCACCATAAATTGCACAGACAGACATGCCTCCTGAAAGTACGAGCCTTCCTGAGGGTGATAACATGATGCTGATGTTGCTTTGGTCCTCTGTGAAAATCTTGTGTTACTTGATGCAACTTTTCCAGAAAACCCCAATTTGGGGTTATTTTGTCAAATGCATGAAGTTCCTGCTAGCAGAGGCAAAGGGTGGAAGGTGGCTGTCCTCTGTTTTAACAGGTTAATTCCCAGCATTGATTCCTGTCCTGGGCTCTGGTGACAGTGTGGGTCTCCATCATGTCTTTGGAGTTCCCTTTAATGGCATTCCATCACTGTTATCTGTGCTGCCACAGAGCCATGTGTGTCGATGAGAATAGGCCGTGGAGAGAGTCGGGATCACCTGGTTACAGAGGGTCATAAAATCAACAGCAAGCCTGGGGAAGGGACACCTGGCTGGGGGCAGATGGCCTCTCAAGTGTGTGGGGTGAAGCTTTCAGGGGCGAGTGACCTTTGTCAACACAGCTGCTTTCTGTGGAGAAGTGAGCAGAAGGCAGGAGGTGTCAGCAGTGGGCAGTTTGTCTCTCGGGCAGCCATTAGCTCTGCTGGTTCTTCCTGACTGCCCAGGACCTCTGCCCTCCCTAAAAGAGAAGAAGACCCAGGTTCTCTCGCAAATGCCCCCACCCCACGTATCCCTTCTTTTATTCTGACTTTCGGCAGCAGGGGGCCCAGAGTGCCCCGTGCTTAATTAAGGCCACGTGGCCAGTTGGAGGCCGCCTCAAGCATCATGGGTCGCAGCAGGTTGCAGTCAGCAGGGTTCCACCCCCAGATCAGGAGGACTACAGTGACAATTAAGTCACTGAGAATGAATGGATAGACTGAAAAACCAGTGGGGTGCTGTGGGGAAGAATATTGATTCTCATCCTTTTCCAAATGTTTTCCAAGAAGAAAGGAACATATGGTTCCCCAAGAAAGCTCACATGTGTAAGGAAGAGGGTTGGCCTGGGTTCCAACCTAAGAGGTCAAGTTGGGTGGGAAAACACCACCATTTGCTGCCAGTCTCTCACTGGGTGTAGAGCAGAGGCAGAGCGGTCCGCAGTCGAGCAGCTGGGTTGCTGTGGCCAGTGAGGTGAACACATGTTTGCCCAGTGGAACCAGGTCCCCTGGCTGATGGTCCTGTGAGCCTGGGCATGATACCAAGGGCAGAGGGTGTGCCCTTGCCTCACGGAGGCAGCTGGAATTAGCTTGTGAGTAGAAAACACGGAAGGAGCGGCTGTTTTGCACTAAAGAAATGTTTTAACCTAGCAAATAGAACACGGTGTCCTTGGCTTGGCCTGTCGAAAGCAACGTTCTGTGTCTAGCGAAAATGGAACCCCAGATTGCCAGTCATCTGTGGGAACGGGGACTGTGAGTGAATGAGCATCTCTCAAGGCAGGCCCACCTGCTCCAATCACACAGGATCCAGAGCTGAAAAGGGTCCACACACCTTGTGGGGGAAGACCAGTCTCTTGGCGGTGGAGGCAGATTCAATGCACAGGGTTTAAACAAGCTCTGTGGTGATGGGATGGAGGCCAGGAGATCCATGTTGAAAAAAGGGTGCGGTGCGCCAGAGGGGGTTCAGTGACCACGACTCATGTTTTGTCCAGTGGAGGAAAGCCAGGGTGGGCAGCATTTGTGGAGGGAATGGTCAGTATCTCGTTTTTCTTCTCTTATTTCTGTGACCATTCTCCATGTTTCTGTGA